>JAMKCH010016212.1:0-39955 GCA_023653785.1 Ophioderma brevispina
AAACTTTAAACAGCGTTTATAGTTAACCACGCTTTGAGAATTGCGTTATGGTAGGAAGAGTTAAATTGCGATTTACCAGGTATTAGCGTTAAACATCGTTGCAGATTACGAGCCATCATGTTTATTAATTTGCTTGCATCTGTCATGGGAATCTGCTATGTTGTTTCTTGGCAGGTCTTCATATTCTCGTCAGGATTGAAAGGACTTTTGTATTTTGTGCCCACAATTTCATGCTTTTCCCTTCTTGCTCTTGGGTCTTAATGTTCTCGGTCTTTGGCAGCATTGTTGTGAAAATGACTCTCTAACTCTGTATACGATCTGTTGCTTTTAGGATTTTAATACACGTATACTGTTAAAAAAGTTATGCTTATAGTATGATTTTTTTATTACTGTCAGTTCATTAAAAGCTTTTTTTCATTCGTTGAAGCAGGTGTCTGCTTTACCCAATCAATGCAATAGAAATCCATTACCGGATCAGATAAGGCCATGGTTTTTAAAAAAATGTCCCTTTCTCACGAAGAAAATAGTAAGACAAATGCCATGAATAAATTCCAACACACCAAAATGGAAAAAAATTGAAGACATTCACACACATAATGATAAATGGACAGATAAGTAATTATTACTCACCAGTTCTTTTACGTCGACTAAGGAAAAAGTTGAAAACCTGCTTACGTTTCATTTGTTCCGTCTTGTTCAAGAAAAAAATACGCTTGGATATCATTTTATTTAAGTACTTTGCGTTTTGTCACTCATAACAAATTACAATATTTATTGGCCTAATCTCTCTTCTAACTGAGCCTTTTATCAGTCGTTGGTTTGACTTAAACTAAAAGAAATCTGATAGTAGGGGTCTTCAGTTTTATTTGACAAACATTTTGATTATTCATATTGCAATTGGTCAATGAGCCTTTACATATTCGATACAAAATAGTTCATGGATGGAAAATGGTTAGAGCATGTATTATGTTGAACAATGTTGAGCATTTCAGCTGTTAAATACGGCATTTTATTTGTTGATTCACCACATTCTCCTCAAATGAGTTTCAACCAGGAGTTTACTGACAGGAATAAAAAATCAGACTTTAATGTGTTTAAAAGATATTGATAAGTTAGAGGTAAGCTACTGTAGTTTTAATGGGCAAGCGCCCTTCTTAGAAGCACCTGCACCTGGAACAATACAAAATCATAGGGTTGGTTTTAAAATAAGCCATTAGCAATATTAATTACTTTAACACTTAAATGACAACTGGTGAACAGGGTTTTCACTCCCGTGGACCCCCTATGAAACAACTTTCCAGGGAATTTCCCACGAAGATTTATACACATGGGAATGTCATAAGACAAGTAGACAACCACCAAATCAACCATTACACATCCATGTGTGTATTTGGAGTGTAAATTAGGGGTGGAAAAACATTGCTTTCAAAAAAGGACAAAAAAGTAGGGAATGCAGGGGAGAAAACGCACCATGAGCATTTCGTACATCTACACTTTGACAAATAATTGTCTGTTGATATCTGCTTAGAAGAAGTTATATTAATATATTTACAACAACAATCTAATTTTAGGCAATCCTGTATTTCTTTAAGGGTGTGGTAATCACGTCCGTTTCCCATTAGGATGTGTTAGAGTAACGTTTTTAGCAAGGTCACATGGAAATTTTTTGTTTTCAAGCACATGAAGGATTATTTTTCACGTATAAATGTTTACTACAGTAAACATGATGTATATGGCAAACAATGACTATAGTTCATTGATTTAAAAAAAAATATTCTCAGCCGAACTTCGTTATGGGAAACCCACTCAGGTATCGGCTGGGTCGATTTTAATTTGTGTTTGTTATGAAAAGAAGTGCATTTGAAGCGGACAGTACAAATAACTCGACACATTGGAAAGCAGTGTTGGAACACTGAATAATCTACCAATGCTAAATAAGACAAAATAAAGTAAAAAAAAAATAAATAAATTAAAGCAACAACGCACAATATAAGAGCGCCCCCAAAATTTTCCAAATATTTTGAGAATTGTACACCAGTTGCATAGGTAATTGGCTAGTAACTATACCAGTGAATGGAAGAGCTCAAAATTTCTTATGAAGAAGGAAGAATTCTGTAATTAATAATTAATATTCGCTACCGCGATAATAATTAAACGGCTTGCTGGGTACTGGGAACGTCCTTCAATAGACGGGAAATGCGCATGTTTCGTGTTACGCTCTCCGAGTTGTTCCGTTCGGTTCACAAGTGAATGTTAGAGGTATTTTTGTGAGGGTGCTGTGCAGTTTATCATGAACGGGCATAACATTAATTAGTTTCCAGATCGATGTTTAAACAATCGGGATCCAATTCTTATTACCCAATCGTTCTTTTATGGACAAATTAAGTTTTTGCCCGGGGCCACTTGTATTCAAAGTTGGAATGAGCGTAAACAAAGAAAACAGCGTAAAAAAGGGTTCTCTTTTTCCAAAAAAAGCGATGTTACGCCGCGAACATGATTAGGGTGTCAAAAAAAGCAAAATATTGGAAAAAGGGTTCTGTTTTTTTCGTAAACTTGAAATTGTAAGTACGCGAGATCAAAATCATCAAAACAATATGTTAATTTGGAAGTAAAGCAGCATGAGCCCCCCCCCCCAAAGCCAGATAATAAGGGTATATTCTCAAACACAATGCATTGATATTTGTTTAGGCAGCAAACCTGCCAAAAGACTTGTTTATGGTAGCAAAAACAGCCAAAATGCTTGTTTAGGGTCTGTTTTTTAGTCGGTAGAAAGAAATAATGTTTAGGGGGATTTTGGAGTCCTGTTCACGCATCAATCCACCTTGGAATACAACTGCCCCCCCCCCCGGGATTTTTTAGCATTGCCGTTCGCAGGTATGGTTTACTAAACATCATTACCAAAACAACTGTGGAAAAATCCAATTTTGAAAATTGGGGTGCTCTTCAAAAATGTGCCATTATTGCATTAAGTGTTAGAATGGAAAAAAGGACTACTACTTTCTTAAGTGACAGCTTTATCTAGCTATTATTTATATACAAACTCGAACAGCCCTTTTTCGCACTTTGATCGTTCGGTCTGAATGCGATATGTTTCTCATTGTCACGCTGATTTTCGCTATTATCGTTCCGTGAATGCATTACTCATTTGTTTCAACTATCTCTCTCCTGTTTTATTTATTTACTATCTAGTGTTTTTATAATATACATGTCCCTCTGGCAGTAATCGTCAAGATGGGAAATAGAGCCATATCTTTATCACTTGTAGCTAATGAAGTAAGTAACCTATCCGTGTGTTGCCGTTCAACGGTAAATTAACTGCATCTCACCGATAACAACTCATTTACATGCGCCACTACACAGTAATGAATGTATCTCAATGATATAATAAAAACCAAATTATTAATAAATAAATCTCATTGCCATACTATTCGATTGGAGGTTTCAATAACAGACTTGACGGAAATCTATATTCTCTGAGGAGGGAATAGAAGGCAAACAGATTTCTTGCTAGGGTGATTTTTGTCTCAGATTACAACTTGGAGGAAATACTGTACATATAAGCCCAAATATTTTACCACTGTTATCAGTCTATTCGAGCAGAAGTCGGCAGGAACTACTATCCACGACAAACGGTGAGTGCATTTTGAATATCTAAGTATGTTTTACATTTTACATAACATTATTAGGAGGTTGACACTGTAAAATATGTCAGTGAGGAATATTGTGAAATGCTTTATTTGAAATTTAGTTGTTTTCCTCTTTAAAAATGCGGTATTGCAATGAGAAAGATTGCCCCACAACTAAGGTCTAATTAATCACACTGCTAAAAATAATGTTCTTTGAAAACGTTGTTTTAACTGTCAGCCGGGGGACTGGAAACGTGCAAACTTTAAAAGGGCACTCGAAACGGGCAAATAACTGTAAAAAACATGTCGTTTTAACTGGTTGTGAGCCCAAGTCAAAAACGACGTTATTTACTGAAAATTTTAACAGTGCAGTGATGACGATGGAGAACAAGTCTGATTGCCAAATTGCTGAACTCTCCACATATGTTCTTTTCATTAGAAAGCGCTAACTACTTTTACCTTACCGAAGAGTAACTATGATTCCGTGTTCTTGAATGAATCGGAGGCTTTAATTTAAGGAGACACAGGCTTATATTTAACCAAAAATAAACCGTCTTTAATTTGCCAAGAGTTCAACACATATGTTGAATACACGCATTATCGAACGGTACTCAGTTTTTAAGTAAACTGTTTGTCAATCGACTGCAGTAATAATATCGCTTTTTTATTTTAAAAGAAACTTGTTGTCTTTACCCCTAGCAGAACTAAATCTCACCAAAGCTCACTGTGTTAATTGAGAAAAAATGCACTAAGTGCAGAAAGTAGCTATGAACGTCATAACACCAAGCTCCTAGGCACAAATCGTTTTTTTTTGGGGCCCCCGGGGGACCCCCAAATCGACAACCGCCGTAGCGTCTAACCCCGGGTCATGGGGCTGGGGCCGAAGGGCCCTGGGCCTGGGTTCGAATCCACACCAAATTGGCGAGCTTTTTCTTGTTCCCCTCTTCCCTCACCCCTTCAGTTCCTCCCGGGATCCGCGCTTAATCAGCCGAGAGGTAAAGGATGCCTCTAAAAAATTATTTCTAGTAATACTTGTCAAAGTTTACAAAATTATGAAGGGCCGCGGTTGTTTATGGAGGACGTAATATTTGTGTTGTGTTTACTTTAAAGGGAGGGTTGTTGTTCGTTTCTGTTTTATCTTGATATTGTGTGATGCAGGTAAATGTTTTTAATCGGATTTTGTTTTGTTTTACTTATTACAATGAACCACCTTTCTGTTTTCATGTTTTTATTCAGGCTGATAATGTATGGGCTTTTGCAGGCAAGAAAATAATAAAGGGACATTTTTAGAAAGTAGTAATAGATTTTGTAAGAATTTGATCGAATCAAGCCCAAACTAGTTGTTCATGTCCTCATTTAATTTAACATACAATACGCTATTAGTCTCTTTCTTTCATTGATATTAAATACTTATGAACATCAGTCCATTTCACGTCACAATAAACGTATAATCCCAAAAAAACCGACTTCGGATGTTTGACGAAAATAGGTTTTCATTTTTGAGCCAAATTCGTTTGTTTTTTGCTCTATATGAAAAGAAATAGCATTTTGACTTACATGGTTAGTTTCATGCTTATGTCAGTAAGACTTTTCTTATTCTACGAACAAAAAAAGACAAACTCGGAGGTTACACCGTCCCCGTACCGCCTAAGTTTGACGACTAACCCAACCTCTGGGTAAAAATGGTAAGGTCCAATTTCTGGATATATCATTCGGATAATGCATCTCAAATATGCTTAATAAATTAGGCTTATAGTTTGAGGGTAAGCATTAGGACATATTGCATACCGTTCTTGTTTTTGTTTTTGGTTTTTTGGTATTTTGTTTTATTTTATTATTTCCTAGAATAATAAATCTACAAAGCTAAACCCCACTTACAACCTTAAACTTTAGATAACACCGTTAACCACGGCAAGATAAGGAGAATTATTTTGGGTTTACAAGCTAAACTCCAGATAAAAAACCCTAAACCATCGTTTGCAGTCTATTTTCATAGCTTAACGCTCGTTATCAAGGGATAAGGCGAAATGAGGACACTTACAGAGGAGTCTACCTAAACCTCGAACATATCTCTCACTCTGTCCTCCTATTATTCAGAAGGGTCGTTATGCGGATTGCGGACCCCCTCTTACGCAAGACAGGTTTGCTATGTTTTTTTTTTCAAGTTAGACTCGGGGAACAAAAATTAACATCGTGTGATTCAATATCTAACCTACCGACACACTGTGAAGTATGTGTGAAGTATAATTGTTTTTGTGAACTATCAGCTCATTAAAGAGGCACGATTATTTTTATTAAATCCGAGGCATACTTCTCTCTATGGCCGATTAGGACAGTATACAGTAAGCAAGTTGAGAACGTTCTTCCCTTCTTACTTGTGCAATAAACTTCCACCGTTCAGTTTCGGCAGGTAATCTGTTAAAAATAATGTACCAAAACTGGTATTAATTGGGCAACTGTGACTCACACCACGTTAGTTTGGCACGTTGTGAGTCCCAGTGAAATTCTTTAGCTGAAATTCTTTAGAGCCTGTGTAGAGAGATCCTGTTATATGGATCTGAGACCTGGACCATGAAGAAAGAGCTACAGGATAGACTGGATGGCCCTACACCAAGCTTCTTATGCGAGTACAAAACATATCCTGGCGCGAGCACAAGACCAAAGCACAGATATATGGAGATATCCCTCCAATTTCATCTTCTGTTGCCCCAACGCCGTGCACGATTTGCCGGTCAGTGTCATCGTGCGATTGACCAAGTAGTCTCAGACGTCACATGTTGGAAGTTACCATGCCAAAACAGGGTAATCGCCCGGTAACTACATTGATGTGATGCTCGAGACATCCAGCAGGATCCATCTGACATCCCCAACCTAATGACAAACAGGGACATTTGGCGCACATGGTGAACAGCATCTCGGCCTGCGGCCGTTAGATCCGTTAGATAGATAGATAGATAGAGTCCCAGTTGCCAGTTAAAATAACGTTTTTACGGTTATTTTAACGGTGTACAACTAATCAAGTAACAAGTTTAAGAATTGAGTATCCACAGAAAATCCTCCTCGTGTCCTTTTAAGGGTTGTAAATCTGTAATAAATTGTTGAATTGTAAGCATTTTAAATCGTATACAACGGAATATCGGCTTGGTATAACAGCGAATGCAGGGCAATATCCTTAGCAACAATCGTATCGCTATTGCCCAATCTCTGTCAGCGATAATCAAAGCCCGGTTGTTTGATTCGAGGACTTTGATAGCCGTGTACCTTACTCCCAACTATTAATTATACCTAATATATGTGTTTATAATACTAATACATAAAACCGAACTTCAACAGCAATGACACTTAATTTGAGTCCATACATTTCCTGAAATAGCCTTTGCTTTGCTTGGTATTGTTTGTTTGTTTGCTCTTTTTTTATCACAATAATTGTACATTCATTATTTGTTTTATTTTGGGTTATTGTTTTTCATAAGTCTAACTACCCATTTCAAATCTTACAAGCGTACTCAAGATCCGTGATGGTCTCTCAAAGATTTTTTGTTGGCATTCCTTGCCATTACCCTATCATGTGCTACAGTGTTTTGTGACGGTGGCAATGTAAATTACGTACCGGGACTGTCTAAACCATTGTCCAGCCTTCCAAAAGAGTTCTGCTCGCTGAACATCCTTCCTGACATGAATTCAGAAAACGCCTTCGCTTTGGTTTAACAGAACCACAGAGCACTAAGCTTAACGCATCGACTGGACGGGGAGCGGAGCAATTGCTGTTAGACATGAAACGTTCTTTCGCCGCTAAGAGAGACGGGTCTCATCCGCGTGGAATTCTGGCAGCACGATCATTGTTTTATAATTTTTTCAATAGGACAAAACACTCTGCTTTGTAATTATTAAAAAAGACTGCCTACAAAGGAGCTGAAGAACCCCAAAGAAAACCTTAACGAACTCCATTTCTTACTGGCCTGACTCTTCTTAAAAGTGCATTGGCGATCCTGCCACCTTTATTTGTGGTTTATGGCTATAGACATCATCTAGAATAGATTATTTCCAAATTCCTCCATTGGATTCTGAGGTGCGTTTTGTGTTTATGAGTAGATTTTTGTTTTGATGTAAATTGGTATGATTCATCCAGTGGGAATAATCTAGAAGAAATTATGAAATCAATTACTGGACTAAACCGTTCAGAGGTTAAGAACTGCAATATTTCATCCAACCATTCGGACTTCATCCATGCAACTGTGATGTTTTTCAGGTTTGGGGGGTCACGTGTCAGACGGCGGGGAATACCAATTACAGATTGATCCCATGCATGAGATAGCTGAAAACGAGCCTCATTTCTTGTTTAGGGACGATTTCCCCACTCGCTCCCAGATGACAAAGTGACCCAACCTGAAACCATCGCGTGCCTAGGTCCGAATTGTTGGTACGAATATTACGTTCTTACCTCTGAACGGTTAGTCCTAATTGATTCATAATTTCTTCTATAGTAGATCGATTGTATCGTTGTACCATAGGTTGTGTGTGGTCCTTGAAGATTCTTGTTTGCAGATTTGACGTGGATATCACTAATCTATCCCCTTTTTGTTGAAAGAAAAGACGAAAATTTGCACGATTTAATTTAAATAAGATTTTATATCAATAATGCATGTAAAAATATAATGATAAAACATATAATAACATATCCTAAACTATACTGTAAAATGTGTTTTTATACATTCTGGACAAACTGGTGTTTACTATGAATACCTTAGATAGTGTTAAATGTTTAAGTACTAGACTTTGCAAATCTGAATGAAGGTTAATATTTAACATGTTAAATGCCTAAGGCCATCTAAACACAAGTATAACCAGAATTTTTAAACATACTTTTAGATTGAGACATCTAATGATGTCAATTTGTATACAACTCCTTTGTTTTAATCTAGTTAAACAGTGTTAATCACCTTGTAGATGCTTAAAGAGTCAATGTTGACTTATTTCGTGATGAAATGACAGGTATCGGTTTTCGTTCTGTGTATGTATGTTAGTACAAGTCGTACAAGAGGATGGATGTTGTATAAGTTCATAAAATGAATGTTTTCAAACCTAATTACCCTCCTTTTTTTTACATTATTTATTTTTCAAATATGATAGTAAATTCCTTCATTATATCATTCAAGATGACTTCCGATACTCTAAGATGGTTATAATGGATAACTTTATCTTACCTAGTACCGCAATATTTCTGCAGATCATTTAACATGTCATTAGGTAAACAGAGCAAGCGATACATTTAAGATGGCATCCAAAATAGGTATTCACTATAATACCCGGAAATGCACTTACTAAGCGGTGAAAAATCCGATCACTAATAGTATAGAGATTATGTGTCTCTTTGTTTTGGTAGGTTTTAGGAGCCCATTGGCATCCATATTGTGACATTTCATTAATAACGACTCAATGACACTTAAGTTAGTTTTACTTGGAAATACAGCTTTTGCCTTTTGAGTAATTAACAAATGAATTTTTAGTGTTTTTTGTAGGCATTTTGAATCTTTATATTTCTTCAAAAATGCTCAAGGTTTTTCGTCTGGCACCCATCGAATTCAGATTCAGCAGAAAAACTGGTCTAGAACCGTTGAAAAACAATATATAACAAGGTCACATGGTCTGTAGCCTGGACTATTTACTTGTATAAAAGACTTTGTTAGAGAATTAAACTTGTGCTGTTATAGGTTGATAATATGTCTTTCTGCATTTATGTCTTTTAATGCAAAATTACTTCATTATTAAATGAAGCATTTTGTTAAATATTCATTTAATCAAATATTATTTACGATTAAGCAATTGTTATCATTGTTATTTATATGTTATGTATGGAAATAACAATTACATACTTTAAACGTATATGTTTGTCTACCAACTTAGTACTGACGGTGTTCCATTAAAGGGGGACTCAGAGATTTCACGAGGATGGTACCCTCAACCGCATTTTTGGCATTTTCAGTATATAATCACTGTGTGAAATTGCTAACCTAAAATCAAATGTCCTTCAAATAGATATCACACACAACTTTGTAATAAATTTCGGGATCATTATTTCTTTGTTCTGTCATACACAGTATCCCATGATGCACTGTACTATACATATATGTTTTCTTCATCAGAACGGACAATCCAATTCAATTCAAACTTTCGAATTGTGCATTTAGGTGACTTATCTTTGATTCTTGTTCACAATTTTTAATTAATACAAAACATATAAAGACCCCCAAAAAAGTAACCCAGCATGTCGTAATTCCCCCATAAGTTACAAACCATTGGTCTATGCACAAAAACATAAAATGATATCAATAGTCTGTATTGTTCTGCAAATTTTGACACCTTTCTTGCTCCATTGTGATCAATATCACCAACACAATGTCCATTTTACGAAAATGTGTCACATTTTCAAAGTTGCAACTGAAGACATTATTTCAAGGTTACAATACACAACAATGCATCAGGCCATGCATTAAGTGACACACATCACGGGAAGAAGGCGGTCTTTCACTGAATGGCAATCAATATGGCTATACCTTTTATTGCAACTTTTAAAAAGGGAGATCATTTCTTATAATGGGTATTGTGTTGGTAATATTGATCGCAATGGGCCAAGAAGGGTATCAAAATTTACGGAAGAAAACGAACTATTGATATAATTTTATGTTTACGTGCAAAGACCAATGGTTTGTAACCTATGGGGGTATTTAGACATGCTGCGTTACTTTTTGGGGGTCTTTATTTCAAACTCTCTGAACTCTGATTGTCTACAGACTGTTTCACAGAAGAAAAAAGATTTTTTTTATATAGTTTGAAGGATGCTGAATCAAAATGTTTTGGTCCAACCTCCGGTAAATGTGGGGAACATTGAAAAATTAGGGGGTAAATTTAGTACAGAGGTAAATTTGAAATCACAGAAAATCTCATTATCTCACATGATTAAAAATGTACAGTTTGGCTATGCCACTAATAAGGTCCAGTGTCATTATGGATTAAAAATGCTCATGTTTTTGTTGAAATCGGTGTCATGTGATTTCTCTGGTAAAGTCTGGGTGACAACTCCTTATACATATTTAATGCCAAGTTGTTGTTGACACCTTTACGCATGTAGACCCGTCTTACAAATCTTCGCACATTTTCTAGGGTGCACCGATGTATTCTGATTCACATCCTTCAAGCTTATGAAAATCTCAACCTTCTTACCCAACTTTGAGGAAGGGAATCCTTGTTAATTTTCCCACCTGATATGAGACTCTCAGAAACAATTCATTTTTAATTTTCCATTCAAAAATGAACTACAAGCATTTTCAAGAACACGAGAAGAGTAAGAATGAATGTATGCAAACACTAACATGTTGTGATTTTGTATTAAAATTATTCGATCAGTAAAATCAAGCTACGTGTTGTTTTGTCATTTCATTACGTTCATGCGTCGTGCGTGATAGAAATGCCTAATTGTATATTATACGCATGAAGTTCAGCATAGTGGGAGAATACTGTATAAGATAGTTAAAACGTCCAAACTATATAAATTTATGCTCATATGGAACGTTTTCTTTGGCTCCTTATGGAAGGTATTAGGCACCATAAAGTGAAACTATTGTTTTTGCTCGATAAACCTGGGTTTTTCAAATCGAAAAAACAGGTTTATCAATTCGATAAGCAAAGTTTTTTTGAGAAATTTTTGTTTTATATCAAACATTTGCTTTTGCGAATGTATCAACCTTGTTTTCGAATGGAAATCTTGCTGTGCAATTTGTTACAAGATTTTTTTTGATCGAAAACACGTTTCGATAAACCCTGTTTTGTGGTCGAGTTTGTTCCCCTTTATGTTTGTGCAAAAAACATTACCATAGGTTCTAGCGACCAGCAGGTAGCATCATTTGGTTTTATGAAGAAAGTCGCTTGCGAGATTATAGTGGTCACAAGTGCCATTGCGTCAGCTATCCCAAACGGGTTCGAAGTCTAAAATATCCCAGTCATACTAAAAGGGTGTTGAATACTGATGTAAGATGAACCGCACCGTGAATAATTTTAGATAGCGTAACTTCAGTTATTTCGCGAGTGGTTTTAAGACTCAATCTGATAACCTCGTTTCTCCAGGGCATTTAATTTCAGATATGTTTGTAGCATGAAGTTACTAGCCACAGATGACTGTATCCCCGTGATAACAGTTTATGGAATGCAGTACAGTAACTGTATCTGGATCCTGTGTAGGTTTTTGTGTGTGTGTGCACGGGCGTTGGTGTATGTGTGTGTGTGTGGGGGTGGAGTAGGTGGGTGGATGGGTGGGTGAGTATGGGTGTATAATTATGTATGTCGTCGGGGGTATTACATAGTGACGGATGTTAAAGAAAATACGATTTCTTGTTTCTGAGAAAAACGCATTTGAAAAATCGCGAACTCTAGAGGGCCAGTACACATCCCCACATTCGATTCAAACAATTAAATCCAATTAAGAAACGAAATTAACGACTTGAAATTTATTTTAGCTAATATTCATGAAATCTTACTAAATAAAATGGATGTAATACATTGGAAAAGTTAACCATCTTATCAGTCACACCAAAAATTGCGCAAATCTGCGATTGTGTTCATGACATAGTGACGAATGTTGAATGTTCCCTATACTAAAGCGTTATTCAGCATCCGTCATTATGGAATACAACAATCGGCGTTTTCCAAACATCCGTCAAACCAACGTGGTCATCGCGAAGCTGCTCAATTAGGTTTATTACATAATGACGGATGTTGAGTGGGTTGCCGAGACTCACTGCTTTGGAATGTAAATATAATATAAATTTAATTTCTAGTGACAGTAATATTTATAAATTTCATATTTTGCTTGTGTTATTTATAAATTAAACCTTTTTTTTTTTACAAACAAACGTATTTTAAAAGCCCGGCTGTGAAATCACGTATACACTTCTACGACATCCGTCACTATGTAATACATCAAAGCCTTTGTTAAGTAACATACGTCAACATTACCAAATTTCTAATTAAGATTATTTATCAGTGAAGTACTTGCAAGGTTCGGTACTTGGCATGTTTGAAGATTTTTGGTATATAGTACCATTTCCCTTAATTTCGTAAAAATGACAAAAAAATCAACATCCGTCACTATGTAATACATTCGACGATGTATGTGTTAAGGTGGTTGTTTACGTGTTTGGGTAAGTGGATAGTCCCCACACGCACACACACCACACGGGCACCCACACCACGCACACACACATACAGAAATCCCATTGCACATCGTCGTCTTCTTTTCCTATATATAGGACATATCTGACCCGTTGCGACCCATGAGATGAGACCTGGATGATATCTTCTCTTTGTGCGCCATTTCTCTGCAAACATGGCCATAATATTGCAGCTTGAGTTTATCAATGTTGGTGCTAAGTGATGCACAAACGAACTTCTTTACAACATTATTAGATCATATTGAAAAGCGCGCCAATGTTTAATATAATTAACCTTGGTTGGGTCACTTGTATAACGCTATTCCAAAGCACAGAAAGCTTGCCCTTGGACCAAATTCTCAAATTACATTTCATTCTCAATTTGCTCATAATAATTCCGTATAAACGTAGTACAATTTGGGTTGCAATAGATCAAAGTCCATATTAGCGAAAATGACAGTGGTTTAGTTCTGACATCGTCTTTAATGCACTTGACGCTGATAATATGCACAAGGCAAACCACACTTCTTCATAACATTTCCCATCCATGACATCGTTCCATTATACCGTTTTCCTAGTTCCGATATTTCGTATTGTTCATGCGCTATCGGAACCTCTTGTCACAGCGCATTGCTGTTACCGGGTTTCCCCCGATTGTACATGCACGACCCCGTGCAGTAATTGCTTGGGATAGATCACACGACGTGCATTATGCAGGGTGTGACGTCGCAATTAGCACGTCGTGCCTCGCTTTGTTGGTGGTTTGAGGATTCTTTGGCGAGTGTATCGCAATGGAGTAGAGGTGGCCGGCGGATTTGGAAAATTCATTAGTGATGTGATCTCTCCATTACACATCCATTTTATTTTTGATTAGATAACTGTCTTGCGCCGCAGGCCTATAAATGTACTAATCTAATATTTTTTTTATATAACTCGCTAGCGCCGCAGGCCTATAAATTTACTAATCTAATATTTTTTTTATATAACTCGCTAGCGTCGCAGACCGATATCCCCTTAAAGAGGGCAGGGCTTGAAAGAGGGAAATTATGGTGTAAAAGTGTTAACAAGCTTGCGCCGCAGGCCAATAAAGCCGCTTAGCTAACTGTTAGCTAAGCGGAAAACACTATGGTGACCATGGAAATTCGAGCTACTGGAGCGCAAAAGAGTGAGCTCCTCTCAAAAGGGCTTCTAGTCCAAAGCTTCCTGTGGTAAAGGGGTTCAAATAAGCAATATAATTACTCAGCAGAAATCCTCACAGACTTCTGATTTCAATAGTTTGTTAGACTGTATCTTAGAAATTGTTACATGCACAAAAAAGTACCCAAAAGTTTGTAGTTTTAATATTTTTATTTTACTTTTAACTTAGAGATGTCACTTTGTTTTACTCTTTTTTACACAATTCAGCCAGAGGGTGACAGACCAGATCTTTTAATGGTGTGGAATCTTTAATAACTTCCTTTCAAAGAACAAAATCAGAGCTGTAATTTTCTTTCGGCGTCCTCCTGGCTGCATCATTTGCTGCATTCAACGGGCGCAGATCCGTCTCAACATGGTTGTACCATCCCCCAAAGAGCCTAGCAAATTTTATAACTAAATATCACGGAACTTTTTTATCGCAAAACTGCGTGTCTCAAAAAGTTCATCCGTTTGTATTAAAACTAACTGGATGAAAAATATTTAAAGGTTCACCTTTCTTTTATGTCATCTAGCGATCCGTCTGTAGGCCTTCCTCGTTTCGTTTGCCGTCCACCATACCATGGCTTGGCACCTTTTTTCAATCTGTATGGCGAACGGTATGGCCAAAGAAGCTTAACTTTCTATTAGATACTTCCCTTCTCAGAATCAAATCAATTCCAACTGAGAAATCAAACTAAGATCTCGCCTGCTTTTCAATCCTCTCCATTGACAGCATTTCTGCAGGGGCTAATCTTTGCTTTATTTTTTTTTCGAGAGTCATCACCCAAGGTACTCAAAATGTCCTACTCCCAGATTGTTGCCATCAATAGAGAAGGGCTTGTCCCCATTCCAACTCTCGTCAATGACCACCCAGTTTTTCTCCCTGCATTTTTAAAAACCTCGCGTTTCGCTTGCCATCTTCAAAGCATTTAAGATTGCCGCCGATTCTTCATGACTGATACATATCAGAGTGACGCATCTGCGTAACGGATGTTATCGATATTCTTCATGTTTTTTCACCAAATGCTATACCCCCTTCAAAATCATCAAAGGCTTCTCTCATGATATATTCTGCCTAGTAAGTAGTAATCCGGAAGATAAAATACATCCCTGACGCACCCTGACGCCGATACTAAACTGTTGCCTGCCTGCTTTTATACATACTAGCTATGGGATTGATAAGATGAGTTAGGAAACCCGTGTCTTTCATTATGCTCTAGCGTATTTGGTGGGAGACACAATCAAATGCCTTGGAATAATCAGGGAAACAAAGGTATTCAATGTTTTCGTAATTTCTCAATGATGTTACATGAAAATTTGATTTCTTGTTCCCCTGCCTGGTCTAAAGTCAACTCGTTCATCTGCAATCTCATCCACCAGCTCTTTCCATTTTCCATGTTGATGACCTTTACAACAACCTTACTGGTAGGCCTTGATCAAACTAGAACACTCTTTCAAACTCACTTTCTTTGGTAGAGGTACAAAAATGCCAAGCATCAATGATTGTGCCATTTTTCTTCTTTCCAAAATCTTTACCCATAGTTGCCAGATTAAGTGGATTCCGCATCAGCCCATTTGCTTTCCAAAATCTACTGGCATATCATCGCCTCTGGGGCTTTTCCATTTCAGAACTGGTGAATTGCATGCCGACTCCGCTTTACCCTCAATTGTTGTATCTCTTCGTTTTGACATCCACTAATCAGCCCACCTGTCCCTGATCGCCTCTCCTTCAGTAAGGGTTTCACCATCCCTGTCATTAATAACACCAGATTTGGAAGAAAACGTCATATAAATTTCTTTGAAAAAAAAAACCAAAGACCTGTTTGGACTAGATTGTTCCAATCCCCTCTTGCTTTTGCTGACTGCCTCTTATCAACCAGGTTCTTGATGTAACCCATTAGTTTTTCTTTCATCTTCTTTTTCGTATTGTTTGCTTAGTTACTTCAAGGACGGCGAATTGCATACCTTCCCAAAGTTCATTGGATGCTACCTTCACTAAACTCACTGATACAGTGGGAACTTGGTTTAATTTCAACTATGTACTCTGCTGGTATATTTTCTACATCAATAATTACATTGGTGGTTTCCTCCATTTGCTAACCTCTTACCATTACAGAACAATAACAGTTTACCCATCCAATTGTGTGTGACAAAGTAACTATTTATACAACATAAATACAGCACTGTCCGATAGACAGATCGCAAAGCTGCCAATGATGAGCAGTCGGAGTATACAGCACAGTCACAACATTCAGCGACTGAAGACACCGGTACACGAGTTTACACAATATATAACTACAGTAGTATGAGGGTCATGCGATATGTACCTTAAGACATATGTACCTGAACTGGCAGCCTGGTTTTTACCATCAAGAAGCGTTATCTTAACAACGTCAACGGGGCCGTGTTATCGCTCGGACTATTTTCAAAGGAAACCGAATCGTTAATAAACACCTTGGTGGCTTGGGAACAGCCACTGTGTGTTTTCAGTCTCAATTATCGACAAATCGAAGGCTCAGTGTTTTTGCTTCAAAAATTCTGAGCCGAGCGCCTGATGTTTGGTTTTCCAAATCCTAATATTGCAATGTATTGTTAGAATTTTGGTAAGATTCTCGTGGATTTCTTCTCCCATATTTATGTATGATTAGCTAGCGAGAGGAGAACAAGGGAAGTTGTGATTTGCCAAGGTCACGATTAAGTGTTTCTAACTCTAAAATTGTTTATCAGCCCAAACTACAGCATGGTATCAAAATTGCTGATACATTGATAAACTGGATTTATGCGAAACTAGAAAAAATAAAAGGTTTACTACCCAATTGGGTGATAAATCAATACCCTGGCAGGGTTTGGTTCTTACCAAAGGACGGAACCGACGCTTAGAATGGAACACGCGACCTTTGATTAATGACGACGCCCTATCAACTTCGGCTACCAGCTGTGTCCGATAAATAGGCCTCAAAGCTGACACCAAATTGGGCAATTAGGGATATCACGGAAAAACATCAACATCATTCATAGACGAAGACACTAGAATGCTTAAAATTTCTCTGTTTCTATATGTTTAGTTTACTGATTATGTTGAACTGCCCAGATTACTATAGGTGCGATATGCTATTTGTCCTTTCTTTTATGTAATACCCAACTGATTAGCAAAGGTTCAGGAGATTTTATGATATGTTGGTGTCTAAGAAGAAGTGGTGAGAAAGTATTTTCGAATTGGAAGCCCAAACTTGTTTTATCATACGATTACGATAAATGGCAGTCAATTTTTTCTATGCCTTTTAAATGTACTACAAGTATAAAACTCGGGGGTTTCAAATTTAGATTAACTCCATAGAATTTTGGGCACCAATAGTTTTCTTTAAAGATTGGTTAAACACGATTCTGTGTTATGTACCTTCTGCCATGAAGATAATGAAAACAACTCGGTCATTTATTTTGTACCTGTGGTTTTAGCAGGTAACTCTGTAATGAATTATTTTTGGATCAATGTTAAATTGGATACTAATATCAATTTAAATACGGAAGAACTGCTCTTTGGTGTTTATTGATGAAGATTAAAAGCTTACTTAATTTTATTGTTAGGTAGATTCATATTGATAAGATGAAGATGATGGAAAAGTCCCCTCCATTGTAGTATTTTTAAAAAGGACAACTTTTTGATATTTCTATCTGGTGGATAAATGATTCCTATTCCTGTAATTATCCAACTTGGTTTAACTTTTATGAAAGATGGGGAATTTACAATCCTTCCTATGTACTCTGAGGTTATTGCTACCAAACTGATGTAATCTTAATTAACTACACTGGGCTGTGTATGAACATTTACTATGTATTTAGCTGTATTACTGCTATCTGAACAAATACAATTTTTCACTTGTGGAAAAAAAAAAAAAAACATGATTAGCATAACAATGACGTCTGCAAAACAGCAAAAGAGAGATAGTGTTAATATAGGCGAAATACCATAATTATTTTCATGGGCTTTCGGTTTCAAATGATGGCAAACGACTTTGTTAGTTTTTATTTAATTTTTTTGGCACAGATAATTTTATAACTTAATTTTCTGAGTAACAAATTTAAAAATCTCAAAAAAACAAACAAACTAAAAAAAGTCATGTACACTGTAAATTTTTCGGGCAATCCCTAGGATCATTTGTTGCATTTAAAACGGGCCAGTTTGGGTCAAAGGGTTGCCCACCATTGCCAAGAGCCCTGGTGATTTGTTCGTGGGTGATTTGTTCGTGACAAAATATCACGACGTCGTGGGACTAAGTGACAATACATCTGACGACAGAAAGATGTTTTAAAATAATCTTACTTTTTTGTTCCTCCATTATATTATAGAAGATGCGGTATAGTGTTCTTCCCAACGCAATTTCTTCCCGCACAACATTACTTCACTGCTGTTACATGAGTATATAGCGACAAAAAGTACTAAATGACAGAACAAAAAAAAAAACAAATTGCAATTTAAAAGCTACCCTACAGTGAACATTTTGGAACAGTTCAGTAGCTTTCATTCACCAATGTATTTAGAAAATAATACCCCTTGGTTTTTGGGTATGATATATGATACCTAAATCACAAAATGTGTTCATTTCCATATACACCTGGCACAAAAGGTATCGCGGCATGTTTTTCGATGATTATTGTGCCAAAGTCGACATTTTTTTTAAAGTTTTTCCGAAATATACCATTTTGTTGCCTATGTCTTGCTCTTTCATTTAATATAATACCTTGCTTGTAAAACAGCGTGTAGAAATGGCTGCGATAGAAAGCCTGAAAGACGCAAAACCAAACAAAGTTGGCAATTTGTTTTGATTTTGTCATGGCATTGCAGTGTACTGTCCACAACACGCGGACACACACTCAATATTGCAATTAGGCTTGCCACACTCGCTCATTAGTCGGAAACCCTCTTTTGTTGTAACATCAAACAACACACCGTATTATTGCGTTTGTACCACACAGTGACCATGAAAAATCCCAAAACTGCAACTTTTTGGTTGGGGGTTTGCGTCTTTCGGCCACTCTATCTCACCATTTTTGCACGCTTTCTTTCAAGCGAGGTGTTAAAAATGAAAGAGCAAGACAATAGGCACAAATGTTTATTTTCGAAAATTTCACATGGTCTGACTTTGGCACAATTACTGATCGGAAAAACATGCCGAGATCCTTTTTGTGCCAGGTGTATTACACGTACAAAACCCACTTAAACTAAACTGTGTCCCTTGGTGGATGAGCATATTGTAGCCTCATAGTGAATGCTGTTTTCTTAACCCTTTTCTAACAATTTTTCTTTGTGACCGTAATTATAGTCCGTCGGTATCCCACAGTCCGGGCTCCATAACCGACACACCGAAATAAATCGTGAAACTAAATGTTGCGTGAAGTTTCAACGTGTGATTTGAGTAATCGAGTGTCCTCCTCCTTTACCGTTGTAGCCGACTGTGAGTACGTCGTATACTAATTACTTCTACACCTGCAAAACCTCTTTAAAGGCTGATTCACAGATTTCCGGAGGAGGGTGTCATAAATTTTCCCTTTTTTTGGCAATACATAATTCTTGTATATCTACTATATCACTGAGTAAAATACTAGCTCAAACCTGAGCAAGTCATAATGAGTGCCCTCTTCTTTACATTGACGCCAGACTTTGGCGAGTGAGTACGGCGTACTGAAAAAAACATCTCTAAATGCTGATGCAATATTTCCCGTGGAGGTTTCCTAATTTTCCTTTTTTTTTTTTTTGTGGGCCGCCAGCTATGCCTGGCAGGACCACTTAGCATCCGTTGTGTGCGTGTGTGTGTGTGTACGTGTGGATGTGTGGTTTCACAATGGTTGTAATTTTTTTTTAAATTGACCTCAATTGAAAAGTTTTCACTTGTGGAAAAAAAAAAAAAAACATGATTAGCATAACAATGACGTCTGCAAAACAGCAAAAGAGAGATAGTGTTAATATAGGCGAAATACCATAATTATTTTCATGGGCTTTCGGTTTCAAATGATGGCAAACGACTTTGTTAGTTTTTATTTAATTTTTTTGGCACAGATAATTTTATAACTTAATTTTCTGAGTAACAAATTTAAAAATCTCAAAAAAACAAACAAACTAAAAAAGTCATGTACACTGTAAATTTTTCGGGCAATCCCTAGGATCATTTGTTGCATTTAAAACGGGCCAGTTTGGGTCAAAGGGTTGCCCACCATTGCCAAGAGCCCTGGTGATTTGTTCGTGGGTGATTTGTTCGTGACAAAATATCACGACGTCGTGGGACTAAGTGACAATACATCGACGAAGAAAAGATGTTTAAAATAATTCTGACTTTTTAGTTCCTCATTATATTATAGAAGATGCGGTATAGTGTTTTCCCACACGACAATTCTTCCCGGCCACAATTAGCACTGATTGTTAAATGAGTAATATGAGCGCAAAAAAGTACCGTAAATGAACAGAACAAAATAAAAAACAAATTGCAATTGAGCTACCCCTACAAGTGACGTTGAACAGTCAGTAGCTTTCATTCACCAAGGTATTAAGAAAACAAGGATACCCCTTGGTTTTGGGGTATATATATGATACCCAGATCACAGAAGGTCAGTTCATTTCAAATACTCCTGGCACAAAAAGTATCTCGGAGTTTTTCGATGAGTTATTGTGCCAAAGTCCAGACCATTGCTTTTTTTTAAAGTTTTAGAAAAATATATACATTTTGTTGCCATAGTCTTGCTCTTTCATTTAATAACCTTGCTTGTATAAAAAAAGCGTGTAGAAATGGCTGAGATTAGAACGCCGAAGACGCAAAACCCCAAAAACACAAAGTTGCAATTTTTTGATTTTTCAATGGGGAATGCAGTGACGTCCACGAACACGCGGACCACAATCAAGATTGCACGTAGGCTTTTCTCGTCATTCAGTCGGAAAACCTCTTTGTGTAAAATCAATACAGTATTATTGCGTTGTACCACACAGTGACCATTGAAAAATCCAAAACCAAACTGCAACTTTTGGTTTGGGGGGTTTGCGTCTTTCGGGCACTTCTATCTCAGCCATTTTGCAACGCTTTCTTCAAGCGAAGGTGTTAAATGAAAGAGCAGAGACATAGGCAACAAAGGTTATTTTCGAAAACTTCAAAATGGTTCTGACTTTGGCACCAATACTTTTATTGATCGAAAAAACATGCCGAGATACTTTGGTGCCAGGTGTATGTAAAGTACAACCCACTTAAACTGTGTCCCTGAGTGGATGAGCATATTGTAGATTTCTAGTGAATGCTGTTTTCTTAAACCTTTTCTACAATTTTTCAGCTGTGAACGTAATTAGAGGCCGTCGGTACCACAGTCCGGGCTCAGAACCGACAACGAAATAAATCGTGAAACTTAATGTTTGCGTTGGAAGGCAACGGATTGAGTAATCGAGGGTTCCTCATCCCGTTCACCGTTGTAGCGGACTGTGAGTACGTTCGTATACTAATTACTTCTACAACCTGATGAAAAATCTTTAAAGGATGATTCAAGATTCGGAGGAGGGTGTCATAAATTTTATTTTTTTTGCAAATACATACTGCTTGTTTATCTACTAATAAATGAGTTAAATAGCTAAGCTCAAACCTGAGCTCAGATGAGGCCCTATTCTTTACCATTGACGCCAGGAATGCGAGTACGGCGTTTACTGAAAAAAAACATCTCTAAAAGGCTGATTCAAATATTTCACGTGGAGGGTGGCCTAATTTCCTTATTTTTTGTGGGCCGCCAGCTATAGCTGCCGGACCACTTAGCAATCCGTTGTTGTGCGTGTGTAGGGTGGACGGGTGGAGTGTGTGTCACAAATTGTTACGTTTTTTTTTTAAATTGACCTCAATTGAAAAGTTCACTGCAATGGGAACAAACTTCTGTCATAGGTGCACCTGGGATTTCCGTCATATGTTATGACGTCCAGGTTATGTTGAAAGGTCAAAGGTCATGTGAGGTCAAGTGAAAAATGGGCTAAAAAATGTAAAAATTATCTAAATTGAAAACTTGAAGTATCAATTGGAACCAAACCTTTTGTCCTTTTTTTTTTGTCATATTGGTGGACCATGCGGATACCTCATATGTGGAGGATCAAAGGTCACGTGCCAGGTCAAAGGTCATGGGGCGGCCCAAGCTATATTTTTGAATATAGCGAGGCGAAAGCCGAGAACAGCGAAAATTTAGTTTTTTTTTTTTTGCATATACATAATTATTGTCCATGTTCTAATTCAACGAATAAAATAGCTGAACTAAAAAGTTGCTTTATATAGAAAATCTGTTAAACATGAAACTATACATATATGGTAAAAAAAAAACTATAATTTATAGATGACTATGTTAATAGCTGACTAAAAACCGGTACCAATATTCGGAGAGTGAGAGTATTTCGCCTCAGCCAATTTGCATTTATTTCAAAAGATTCAAGGCGATCTGTCAGTAACTATAAGAAATGCGTCAGATGAAACCCATTTCAGAATAAAAAATGAGTCAGATGCCCAATTATTATTAAGTATTGCCCATTACGATAAAGAAAATGATTAGATGGACCCGTTATTATAAAAGAAAACGAATTTATATTACTAACATAATCTCCTTGCCATATCAAGATGCAAGGGACATTGGAAATGAACTACATGGTCGTTTGTTAATGTCAATTACTTCTTCTCGACAGATGGTTCAATTAACGCCTGTATCTTATGTTTAAAGTTAGTTACTCATCTTATTATTGAAGAAGAAAATTAACACCAGACCGTCACCATGATGTAACATCCTGCCACGATGCAGCAGATTTATTTGAACCTGTAAACATGGTTCATAGGGTTTTAGCGTGCATTCTTCGATAGCGTTTTTTAATAGTGTGATGGATATGAATAACAGGTAGCGATCGAATGTACCCAAAATATCACAACTTACATGTCTAAACTTAACAATTTGTATGATAATGCAAATGTCGGAATTTGTTTTGAGAGCAAAGGGTATATCGTTACCATAATCTATCCTATTGAAAAAAGATAGTGGAGTGTCCCCCCCCCCCCAAAATAAGGAAACGTAAGGACCCGTTCAAATATTTTTTGGAGACGAAGGATAATAATAATAATAATAGCAGCGATTTATATAGCGCCTTATGCTATTGGCCTCCAAGCACTTCAAATATGGCGCTGCTCACTGTGGCCCCCCAATCCATACCAATTAAACCATTTAGCATCATTTCAAGGGATTTTTTGCAGAGATCGGGATCAGCGCTTTCCCTTTCAGCAAACATAATTCGAGGATAAACACTCGCAGCCGGGATCGCTTCCCAAATATCGCGTGGGTAAATCGAGACAACTAAAGCGGTAATTTCTTGTCCAGGGATAGCTGAATCTCACAGGGCTCGACCGCACGCCTCTTTACGCATGGATGAGCTACACTGGAGTCGAGCGCTTACCTGGTTGAGTATCTTGTCAGCTTGATAAATAAACACTATCCTCTACAACAGTATACAAATCCTAGCATGGTTAGAGGGAGAAAGGGCACACTACTTTCCACTGGTATTGGCTACGGGCCTATCACCCCGAAACCCGGAGGTGAGGGGTGACCAGGCCAGTAGCCATACCAAGGGAAATAATGTGCCTATTTCCCGATTATAAAAAGCCATGTAGATATTTGTTTTATTAACTAATGTTAGTCCGGACGCCCTTCCTGATTTTGCTCTAAATTAGAAATGTTTACTATAGTTTTTTCTCATCAGATTCTAATGCTTTAGACCCATCTAGTTGAAGAATCCAAAACTGCGGACAGTCTATCAGCATTGAGCGTTCATTTTGAGATATTAGAGGAAAACAAAATGAGCCGCCAAAGTACCCATTTTTTAATGAAAACTGATCAATCTTTTAAATGCACAATGGTTCTTACAAATATTGTTTGTTAAGCCAAGATCTATACAAAAGTAGTTTCTAGTAGGACCGGGAGGTCTCAATTTATTTTTTTTATTATTTTACATTCCAGTTGTTTATTAAGATGGCGTTTTACTCATAAATGTCACATAATAATAAATATTAATTTGTACTTTTTAACGCGCGACATATCCACGTAAACGTGATCAACGCGCTGTGCGGCTGCCATTAAAGGCGCTCAGCACATCCATAATACCAGAACAGATTTATGCCGGAGTGCAATGGTTCTGGGTGGTGTATAATAATTATTAATAGGGATGTTTGATATTAGAGCAGTAATGGTGCCATGGGCTACAGAGCGCATAGTCTGTAGCAATGGCGCGTTACGAGACGTATGTTCACGGGGTATTATGTTTGATAGAGATTACTTTGGCAGGGGAAGTTTCTGGAGTTTTGAGTTAGCACAAGTTTAATCTAACAGGAAGCATGATGATGTGAACTTTCATATTTTTCTTAATTTATCATGATATTGTAAGATCTTTTGAACAAAGGTTTAAGAGATGATTTTTTAATGTCACGGGACACGAGACTGCCATAGTAAAATGCATGTAGCAGGTTTCACACATTACCGTTTGGAAATCCCAATGCCCAAATCGAGGACAGACTCGTGCCGACCTCCTGTACAAACAAATGTATAGTCTCACATCTTGATCGATTCGCCTGTGAAAACAGAGATACAGAATGATTGCTGCTTTGCGCGTATTGTAGTTGATAAACTGGTTTCTGGTAACGAGATGAATAGTTTGGTTGCACGTGTAGGTACAGGTCACGTGTTCAGGTTCAGTCATACAGTGTGCTTTTCGGGGGCGACACCCCGAGATATATAAATCGACTATGTTAAATCAAGGTATTTACATAGGGACCCTCTGCCCCCCAAAGTCTATTATTTTTTTCCAAAAGACACCGTTCTATTATGTTCTAAAACAGTACAAAATTGACCTTTTTCCCTACAGATTCAAAAAACCGACGTAAGATGGCGATAATCGGGTGTTTTTTCCAATGTAGGGATAACGTACGTCATTTTTGTACCTGAATGGGTCCCCGAAGCAAAAATAAAAACCATCAATGCCGTGACGTCATCAAATCTTTATTTTTTCCAAAAATTGGCTGTTATTCCCATAAAATTCCTTTTTAAGATTCCAAATCTGTTATATTGTTCTGAATAATTATATTCAATTGTCCCCGCATGATGTGAAACGGATGGGTCCATTAAGTCTACAAACTGAAAAATAGGTCAGCCGGATAAATACCCTTACCCGTGGACGAATGAGCAGACGGCTCCCCGTGTCGTTAGTGTAGCAGGCTTACAGCACTTGGCGCGGCTGCGGGGGTTATGCGTAGTAGATGCGCCAGGCCACCATCAGTATTCACAGTCGTGTGTTATGGACAAACAAAGCAAAAACACACTAAAGAGGCTCGAATGTACTCTCTAAATGCAAAAGAGTGCAATTTCACTCTTTGGAGGACTACAGGGCCCACTCTAAAAAGAGTGAAATTTCACAGCTTCCAAAGAAAAATTTGTTCTGTTTTTGGGTCAAATTTAATCTGAATAATTTAACAAAATGATATTTCATTTGTCAAGTATCAAGAATCAAATTTTGACCCAAAAAGTGTTTCTTTTGAAGGTATGAAATTCACTTTTTGGAGTGGGCCCTGTGGCCACTCCAAAGAGTGGAATTCACTCTTTTGCATTTTAGAGAGTATGGAAACTAGAAACTGGAATGCCAGGAGGAAGCAAACATAGGCCTGATGATCATGACTAGAGAGTCTAAACATTTTGAATAGTATCGGGACAATCTAGTCGTGACGAGTTGCGTGAAGAACAAACAGATCTTTGAAGGAAAGCAAAACTCAAGGTGACATTGTACAAAAATATAACACAGATAAGATAACCCAAGACGTTCTAGACGTCACCAAAGTCAGCATCTCACAGCCCCTTGGACTACGCAGTGATTCTTCCAGCTCTAAGCCGATCTGATGTGGGGCACAAGATTTTACTAACATCACTTGAGATGCTGCAAATCTAATGCATACATTAAAATGCAAAAAGACGGAATATGACCAATCGGACCTCAATGGGGAAGATAATCATCAACCTGCACTACAGAGGTACCCAACTCAAAGATATCAGGGACTTCATGTAAATGGTGACCTATGTGCCAACAGCAAGAAAAAGACTCTCTGTCACACCGACCAGTTGGAATGCCTGCAATAAAACTACACCACTTATGGTAATCTGCTATCTCAATTCAACCAAGTTCTTTAGAGTCTGTGGAGAGAGTATCCTGTTATATGTATTTGAGACCTGGACCATGAGAAAGAGCTACACGATAAAAGGATGACACCTACACAGGCTTGTAATGCGAGTACAAACAATCATGGCATGATCACATGACCAAAGCACGGATATGTGGAGATATCCTTCCAATTCCATCTTCTGTTGCCAATGACCGAGCAACATTGCCGGCAACGGTTATTGTGCGAGTGATCAATTAGTCACATTGTTGGAGGTTCCCATGCTCAAACAGGGGTCGTCGGCCTTTAAATACATGAAGGGATTGCTCGAGACATCCACAGGATCCATCTGACATTCCCCAAATAATGACCGGACTGGGAATTGGCGCTACATCGTGAACGGCCGCTAGACCGCTAGATAGATTAGACGTAACACCAACACATACTTATTTAATATCTTTTAACATATAGATCAACTTGTGTTACAAAATGATGTAAACATTCACAACTGAAATTGTAGGAAGAAAAATTTTTTTTTTTTTTTTTTTTGCAAAGCTCCCAAATGCGTAACTGTACGTCTCCAACCTTCGATGTTTCACAATATCAAAGATATCCAGAATAGAAGCAAGGAATATAATTGGATTGCCAGAGGAGGAGTATCACAAGCTCAATGTATTACCCACTGAAACCACGAAGTTGAAATTTGAGAACTACTCTTTCCACCGCTTATGCTTTTATTAGGGGCACCTGAAAACTACTTTCACCAACTGAGTCTAAAACTCAGAGTACGTATATAGAACCTCATCTCTGGCGGGTGTCTACGATCTCATGCAGTTGAGACCCCAAGATTTAACATTTTCCCCACCAGGGATCATTTATTCATTCAACTGTCCGCTCTCATCTGGAATGTCCTCTTGGGCACTTCCTGCTCACTAATCAAAATAGGGGTCTTTGGGTGGACAGTGTTAACAAAGTGCCCCCCAAAAAAAATAAGGTTCTAAGTGAAAGTTGAAAAAATATGAGGTCTGGGTGTGGACAACAATGCTGAAAAAAGGGGGGGGGGGGTATAAACAGCCTTTACAGAAGTATCACCTCCAAAGCTGGGAGTGACCCCCTGGGTGCTAATCTCCATGATTATTATCCACATGATATGCTATTGCATCTTCAAATAAAATAAAATAAAATGATGCAGGGGATTGTTACTTCTTGTTTCTATTATCCCTTAAGTACCTAGAGTAAATGACTAGCAAACCTGACGATCACCGCAAAAAAAAAAAGGAGGGTGCGGGATGCGTTAGATCTGGGAGCATTTCAATGTAAAAAACACCAAGGCAGGGGTCCGCTCCGTGAATTTTTGAAAAGGGGCAAAAATTGGCATTAGGAATTTAAGAGAAGAGATTAAAAACCTAACATATCATATTCTCAATATCAAGACCAGGTTAATGCTAATTGACCCATTAAAGAGAAGAAATTATTTTGTTTTTATGGAATTACCACGCAATTTTGACGTGAATTGGCTTTGTTTTGATATGGCCCTACAAACAGTTCAAATGACGTTAATATAAAGTTATGGGATATCTAGAAACTTCCACTAACATTGTTCAGCAACGGTTGCTGACAATTAGATGGGTACAATGATGGTTTGAAATATTTTACAGCGAACAAACAGATCGGTTGTCATTCCAATGGATTGATATGAAGAGTGTCAAATTGTACTTGGTGACTAATGATCGTTAACAGAGAGATTTTCAGTATAAAAACACAAAATGGAGGGACCGGAAGGGGCTCCTCATTATTAAGGACTCATACCAAAAAAAACCTGGTCAGGAAAAGATCTCAGGAAAGGACTCATACCAAAAAGAACCATTGGGTCAAAACACTTCAGATGAAAAAGTAAGAAACACATAATTCAAAGAACCACACATCAAAATGAAACCCTGGTCAGGGAATGATTTGAATTTAAGGACTCACACACACACACACAAAAAAAAAAACCACATGAGATGAAAGCATTGCATTGATACGTTCCAACATTTACATGACTGAACACGAGAACTACATTATACTGAAAAAAATAAAACTACCAGTACTTATTTCACAAAGTTTGCTATTTTGGCGGCCACTTATGACGTGGTATTGATATCTTGATATAACAACCATTTAAAGAAAAAAACATTATTACTTGCACATGTGCCCAAAAACTATGAAAACTAATTATGTGTTTAGCCGTCACTGAGAAAAAGAAATCGGTTACATTTACATGTTGTAGTGATTGGAGCCTTGGCAGCCCATTTATTTTGGTCGCCATCTTGAAATATATTCTGTGAATAATAAAATATAACTCATAAACATGGCTTGTCCCTGTTGAGTGGCATTCCCAAACTGATTACATTTGGCAGGGGCTATACTACGCAAAACAATATTTGTTGGTGGATATTTTACAAAAATGTGGTATTTTGGCGGCCATTTTGTTTTTGGTAGTCAACCAATCTTGTTTACTGCCATCTTGAAATCTTTAAATATAGCTTGTGTCTTTTTCTCATCACATTACTACATAAAACTATTGGTTTTCCTCTGATTACTAGAGAAAAAAACACAACCTTCTTGGTAAAATGTCCGCAAATATGGATTTTGGCGGGCCATTTGTTTTTTACGCATATCTAAAAATTGTCAATGCTGATGGACTGTCAGCTAAGTTGATTTTTTATAAGGTGGTCTAAGGATGCAAATCACAAAAAAACTAACTATAGTAATATTTTTAAGTAAACTGGCTGGCACCCGGACTATGGTGACTCTGGGGACCGAAAAGTTTAGGGAAACAGTTCAATCTATTTCCTAGGGAAATAGATCGCGTAATAGGGAATCATCAAGGAACATAGGATGTGATTATATGTCATGAAATATTAATGAGGTTGTAGGTATGTAATAATAGTTAATTGCCGGTGGTATGGCAGGAGTATAGTCTTCAGGGCTCACCGAGCAAAGTTTTTTTTTCCCCCGGGAACACTGGTGCAACAAAGGCAATCGATTCAGTTGGGACTCTTCAGCAACATTGGTTTCATGTTTTATTCGTTGTCGTCTATGGAAACCCGGACTATGATAAGGCGGACTATGATTACTTTTACACCGGTGTGAAAGCAGAAATAGTCCCGGCGGGGGAGCCATAGTCCGGGATCCATATACGATAACGGAATAAAGCGTTGAAACTATAATGGTGCGTAAGAGCCAACTGAATGAGTGCCCTATCTTTACGTTGTAGCCGGACTATGGAGTACGCCGGACTATTAATACTTCTTACACCGGAATTATCTTTGCTTCTTATAGACTGGTTCTTTCTCATACAAAAGTGCTTCCCTTCCAACACGACGAAGGCATTTTTGGTTAACCAAGCAATTTGGTTAGTGTTTTTAGATGAAAAATTTTATGTAATTCCAAAATTTTCCTCCTTGGTCCCCAAGCTGAATTGAGAGAAATGTGCCCTAATTAGCATAAATTCAAATGGCCGCCCATTTTAACGTTGTTTGTACATAACGCAAGATTTAAGGCTTGTAATGACGGCATTCTTGTGTCTAGACAAATGTTTCAGGGGTAAGGAATACAATTAGATCATTAGTGATAGATTTTTTTCATCTTTTTTACAATATTTTCTTAACAGTTAAGTTTGTTCATTATAATAAATTCAACAATGGCTGCCATTTGACATTTTGTACATAACTCAGATTTAAGGCTTGTACTTCATTCTTGTGCCTATACAATGTATTCAGGGTCAAGGAATTAAATTAGTTATGGTCATGCGCCCTGAGTTGGGGTATAGAAAATGAGGGTTGGCGTTACCTTTCACAATACATTTTTTTTAAACATTTTTATGTATCACAAGAAACCAAGTTAGGTATTCAGCTTGATTTATATTATGTTTAAAGGGAATTTATCTAGATTTGCTATGGTAGCAGATTCAATTTGGTGCTATTTTTACTTTTGAGTGTGTATTTAGTCAGTCGGGGTCAGAGAGGGGGTGCTATGGATGACGTGCCTAAGAGATGAGGCATGCGAGGGTATTTTTGGATCTCGGGGCTTTATCATTTTTCTGGTGTATATCTTTTGTAACCATGACATGTATTAAGATAAATATAACATCTCATGTTGTTTGTATTGATGTGGCATTCATTAGACTTCATACAACAGTTTAAGCTATGAGTTAATTGAAGGTAACAATTGAGATGCCACAAAATTTTGTACTTTTTACCTACAAAATTTACATTTCCACCTTATATTACACTTGTGGCCACCCTGACTGCACATACAAGTTGCGGTTTGTCTTCCTTACATTTTAGCTTTACAACACTGTTAGTTTTAGAGCTATCTCAAAACAAAAAATTCTGACTCTTACTTCATTTAAGTGTGAAAAAGTGTAATATTGGTTAGTAGTTTAAAGATGTAAAAAACACACTTTGTCCAAACTCATGTGCATGACATTAAGCATTAAGTAATTGTGGACAGTTAATTTGCATAAAAAAATCAAATGGGGCCCCGTTTAAATTTATGCAAATTAATTGTTGAAATATAGGATAATACCTTAACTGATGGTCTAGTGGTTCTCTGACCTTGAAAACAGGAGTATAGACACACGAGATTGAAGTCTTTACAGTCTTAAATCTTGAGGTATGTACAAAAAAAATGTGAAAATGGCGGCCATTTTGACATTTTATGCAAAGAGGCACACTTCCACTACAAACTAGGCTTGGGGACCGGAAGATGGACAATCACATTAAAATTTCATGATAGAAACACTGTTTCAATGGCTTTTACTCAAAATGCCTTCGAATAGTTGCTTTTGAAAAATGGAACCAGTCTATTAAAAAAAGCAATTACATAGCTCAAAATATTTCAACACTACCAAGTGCATCACCGACGCGTTTAAAATGTGTTTGGCGCACGAGTAGTCATGACGTCATTCAATATTAGCACTCAACGCTAAAGTAGGTCAGACACTTTAAGTACCACTTAATCCACACGTCTCAAATATTATACTCTAAAAAATTAAAACGGGTATTTAATTATTAAAGCGATACTAGCAGAAAGGAAGAAAGAGATCAATATGAGTCTTGCGCATGCGATGCAATTAATATACCGCCAAGAGCCTAAAATTGTGGTCATGAAAACAATGATACTTACATAGTGGAAGTAATAAAATTCGGATAAAAAAACATTCTTATATTATAATTTTTTTGGCTGGTATTCTTCTAAAAAAACCACCATGGCAAGCAGTTAATTAGAAGATACCGAAAAAATTATTAAAAACACGCAGATACATCTCCTAAAGTCGTTAAAAAGCTGCCATTGCACTAAATACACAATAGGAGCATACTTGGACCTCCGACATGTCATTAACAATCCTCTTGTGTCGTGTATTTTCTCCTGCAACTTAGTTATGTATTTGTGTGTATAGACCACATCCCACAAAACGCATTAACCATCGACTTCCAAATTTTTTTGTTGTTTGTTTTTGTAAACCACAGGTTATCAAGCGGATATTCGTTAAAGCACCTATGCTTATGATGTTTCTCCAACAAGTATGGTCCTCCTCTTTCCATTGATACCAATGTAAGTTTAACATACCTAGTATATGGCGTTAAGTCTGCAAATCGCAAAATTGGCATTTTCCACAAAAAATAGGCAAAAAGATCACGTTTATGGCGTAATAAAAGGGTGGGCATATATTCAGATTTTCAAGCGTTTTCAACTCTTTTAACCCCCCAAATGATATTTTTAATAACATCGTCGGTCGCGGCACATACTGACGTATTGCAAAATACGCATTTGAGGGAAAAACGGCTGTTTGGAAGATTTGCGATTTAAGTGCCCAATCTGTATAAAACATTATATTTCAATAAAACCTAGATGAGAAAATCACCGAATAAAGTTAAATTTCAAATATAATTGTCAGCTTCCAATTATTCTAGTATTGCAAAAAAGTGATGTTAAAATAAAACTCACTATGTGAACACGACCAAAATAGCCAATTTCAAAGTAAATAAAACAAATACGACGCCGCAAATACGTCGGGGATGTGACGCGTTTCGCAAATACGTCCCTATGTGAAAACGACAAAATCTCAATTCTAACGTGAACTGCAAAATACGTTGCACAAATACGTCACTATGTGACGCGGCGAATACTTCAAAATGTAGATACGATGCTATGGACCTCACACCATTTACGCTCCCATAGAACCTGTACTGCTGAGACACAGCGCCACCAATTCCGTTTTCGCATCGCTAATTGGCCGGCTATTCTTAGACATGCGCTACGTCATGGGACTCCCTAGCAGTCAGACGCTGTGTTAAAGGCTCTGCGATTAGCTGAACAAGGAATGAAAAAACCGTTTCGCGGTACCTTGGATATCGCGAAAACGACGAATCAGGTGGTCGAACTGATGTTAGAAATGGGTTCCTGACAAAAAAGACCAATTACCTCACTAGTTTTTTGTAAGCATGGCGTGTGGCATGACTTGACAGCAGCAATCGAGAATTGAGCCAGCTAATAAGGTAAGAATTGTTCACGTTTTTTCGTTTTTTTTCCAACTATAAACCTATATTATAAACTAGTCAGCTAACTAGACAATTTAGTTAGGAATATTTTGGTGCGTAAATCGTTACGATAGGCCAAGTATTTTGCGCAATATCCAGTGTACAAAAAATCCAAATCAACGCTATTTGACCGGGTCCGAATATGTTAACAAGTGTTGTGACGTGTCAGCCACTTGGGGGTAGACGTTTCATATTAGAATCCCATTGATGCAAAATAATGAGGTATTACAAGTGATTCACGCCCTGCGCTTGTAGGCGTTTGGCAGTAGCGCTTGACGGAGATGAATAGCAATACCTTCCTTGCATTTCAATGGGACTATATGAAACTTCTACCGCCACTGGGGCAATACCGTCGAAAACTTGTGAACTCCCAAGCGCCAAGTTGAAGATTGCCCAAGGTTCGCGTGCCTCAAAATTTACTTTCTGAACCGTAATTTAACAAAGGACGGCGCTGTGTGCCAAGACAACATGTAAATGTGGGCTCTTGGCGATAGATTTTGACAAATACGTTTCGTTATGTGATGCGGACAATTTAACGTTTGTAAATACGTCATAATTACTAATAATTAATTATTTCATAATTACGCCACTTTGGTGTTTAAATAGTACAAAAAAAACCTACTATGCCAAATCTCCAAAATGTCCAAATGTGCGAATTTACGTGACTATTGTACGCGGCCGATGAAATACTATAGTTTTAGAGCATATGAGGCATTATATTTAAAACAATATGACCATAAAATTTCTTGGGTGACAACAACCCTTTTGACGGGATACCCTACCCCCCCCCCGGTGAATGTTATAATCTCACATTTTGTCTCTAAATGACCGGAAAAGGATGAGAATTACTTATGGATTACCCGGAAAGCTTTATACGAAAAGCTTTAGGATGTTAGCGCGCACGGAGCAAAGTTCATGGGGGGGGGGGGGTAACCCCCTTGGGGTAAGACCATGGAAAGACGAGGATTAATGTACGGTAACCACGTGAAATCCATTACCTTAGAACCGAGGATTGATGGACAGAAAATGGTATGGCAGACGTTTCCCATATAGAAAGTCCCAGGTGGACAAATGAGGTTATTACAATTGATTCCGTCATGCGATGTGAGATTGTGCAGTAGCGCTTGATGGTATGCATGGCAATCCCTCATTTGCATCCATGGGACTTCTATATGAAACGTGTAACAACCTCTACGTATTATATTTGACACTATCCAAGTGCATCACCGACTGCGTAATACATGGTTTACGCATGAGTAGTCATATGTCTATTTCAAATAGCACGGCAAAGAAAAACAGGTCAGGTTAGTTACCTAGACAAATAATAGACGTGGCACCAAAAAATCATTTTTAAACAATTTAAACATGTGCATTAATTGTCCCAAGCTCGATAGCAGAAAGAACATCATATGCTTAAATACTGACGGATGGTTGGCATGAAAACAGCTGAATGAAAAAAATGGATTATATGTATTGTGTCATTTATCAATTTTAAGCGAGTCATTGTTATTAACAATAGTATTAAATACTCGCTGTAAAAAATTCAAGTATTCCCACTTCTCTAAAAGCTGCTCAGAATCCGTTACGCGTAGTTTTAGGATGGAAGTGACTATTCGCCAGACTAGTCATGCGAAACTGTTGTGAAATCTATTTACCGGACCAACTTATGCGGGCGCTATTTACATAGTATATCTATCATATCACCATAGTATTTATCGGTTTATCCGTAAAGCTTATGTAGGATTAAAATCAATCACACCACACACATCCTCCCTCGCTAGTTGTAGTGGATAGAGCATGACTTATAATGCAGGTATCAACGGTTCGAATTCCACAACCGTGGGCCTTTTTCAAATATAATGATTTCAATGTTATTTTAGAGTAAGAGAACTATTACTAAGTCCAGTACGAAGTTTGTCCGGGAAAATAGATTCCACAACAGTAATTCGCCGACTAGTCCGGCGAATAGCGTTTGCCTTTTAGGATAAACCAACCCCAGTATATTGATGTGTTTTATTGCGCCGATTTTAAAATTGTGAAAACTATTTAAAACACAGGGAATGTTTACCGGGATTAGAACCAGCAACCTTTCTATAGACAGTCTTAATCTAATAAACAATGATATGCAACCGATCTGAAAGAAATGGCAGTGGTTGCTATATTGATTCAAAACGTTTACGGAATAATAAAGATCATTTTAACTTTTAACTGCCAAAATTAACGCTTAGCGCACCATGTTAATACGCCAAATAGTTATTAAGCCTCCGGAAATTTTAGCCAAATTGGTCTCCTTGAAAGGGGGACACACACCAATACTTATATTCAGCCTCAGATACCACTCTCCTATACACAAAAATGCATGATGGCATTTCTGGAATGTCATGTTGACAAGGATGCCACATATTTGTCCAACATAAGGATTCCAAAAAAGGTATAGTTTACGATCTACAACCCAAAATTTTGGAGTTAAGGTTAAAATACAGCAAAAACAGGTCAAAAGGTGAATGTCAGTTGTACAGGGGGTCAATTTTTACAAGTTGTGCCGATTGGATTCAAAATGGTGCCAAATATTGGTGGCGGTCTGGATTAAAATAGGGAGCATAGTTTTGAGTGTCTCAAATGCTTAGTTACAAAAGTAAGGGGCAAACAAGGGCTGCCACTTGGAAATACAATGGACGTAGACCTTTGTTGTCCCCCACATTGGTAACTTCTACGCATTTCTTTTTGGCCCCTATTGTTAACTAAGCATTTTAGACAGTCTCAAAAACTATCCTACTTTAATCCTACGAGCTCCACTAATAATATGCGGCCATATTTTATCCAAATCCAGAGCAACTTGAAATTGACCCCGACAATGAAAATGACCCTCCCCTTTTTATTGATTTTGGGTTTTTAGCTTCTAACTCCAAAACTTTAGGCTGTAGTTAGTACAAACTTATTTGGAATCCGTATGATCAGACAAAAACCTGGTATACTTATCAACGTGATTGAAGCAATTTAAAATGTCCCCCCCCCCTGTGAAACCTGGGTTTAAACCCTACCTCGCTATATGCTACCAGTCCAGAATGCTATTCATGCATTTTTGTGTAGGCCATACTGGTATACTGCTATGAATAATAAGTGCCGTTTTGTCCACTGTCAGATTACCGAAAATTTGCTCGGCTCGGGACTAAAAAGTCTTGTTAACTTCTTCTTAACCGGCGCGATGTCCCTCGATTTTTTTGGGTGTTGAAAAAAAAATAAATAAATCGCACCCACAACCTTAACCAAAGGGTAGGGGAAAGCAAGACAAGTTGCGGTGGATGAGGGGAGTGCGATAAATCCTCATAAGCGTTTAAACTGGGTACCAACAAAATGGCTAGACCGTAACTATTCATTGGTACTGTGCTAAATTTAATTTTAAATGGCCCCGATCTGAGGTCCCTTGCAGACAGTGGGGCTAACCTGGAAGCAGATCAAGACCAATAGAGTGGTGTGGAACATGACCACAGACTCTGGAAACATCTCTGGTCTGCCGAATGTTGGAGCAAAGCAAACCAATGAACAAACCAAACAAGGACCATGAGAATTCAGTGAATGAAGCAAAGCCAGACGTACCCATCTTGGCTGGATCATATTTGAAGAACACTGTGTTTGGAACACAGAAAGGAAGAAAGAAGCTTAAAGACACTTATCAGCGATTAGAGAAGAAGAAATTATGAATCAAATAGGGGGGCCTAACCTTGCAAAGTTTAAGAACTGCAATATTTCATCCTGGGACTTCATCAGACATCGCCGGTTTCGGAATATATTGCAGTTTTTAACCCCTGGTTAGTCTGATTGATTCATTATTCTTCTCCAATATTCCCCGACTGGATGAATCATAATCTACATCACCTATCAGCGATTAATCAGAAAGAGTCAACATATTGAAATGTGTAGGAATGAGCTTTAAGCATGTAAGAGCGAAGTTTCTTTTTGAGAAAAAAAAACAAAAAAAAAGGCTTGTTGTAGAATTTTCAAACTTTATTTCTCCAACTGAAGAATGACGGAAAGGAAGAAAAAGGGGTAGGTTCAAAGGTATTACTCTTCGTTTCACTTATGTGTTTGTATCAAGTGTCCGTACGGACAAGTAATGACTTAGGATAGATCTGATCTTATCCTTATCGGATTGCTTATGGTCTTATCATTTTCAGGATACGTTAGGCTTACCTGTACTTGTTACAGACATGCAAAAGCCTGAGTTTCGATAAATTTTCGATATTTCGGATTCGCAAATCCACTGATGGTGCTTTATTTTTTTTCTTTACTTTTGACAGAAATTTCGTTAGAAATTGTACGTTTTTAGATCTTTTAGTCAAAAATTCCAATTGTTCCTATAACTTTGTACACGAAACCGAATTTTACCAAATTTAAAGGGGTCGTGGACGGAACGTCGTAGAAGCAAGGTGCTGGGAATGTGGTACTTAGACCTCTAAATAGAGGACACCAACTAGCTAGCCATTGATTACCAAAATCAAGGTCATAGAGATGAGGTTTGGAAAGAAGAAACTCTCACCACCACCACGGCTTGCTTTGCAACAAAAATATTCTGGTTAGACGAGGGTTACGTAACATACGTCAAATTTGCCAAATTACTAATTATGGTTATTAAGAATCAATTACTTGCAGCTTACGATACCTTGCCATGTTAAAGACGTTTTGCTATTAAGACGGCTTTTTCCATTAATTCGTACACCCAACGAGATGCACCTTAATAGCAAATTAACAGAGGAGTGTCTGAAGAAAGGAGCCATAATAAGTTAGAAAAGGGGGGGAAAATTAAAAACATAAGAAATGAAAATCGTTGCCCTAAGCTGTATTTATTTAATATTACTTGCGACTCAGCTTTTGTTATTGTAGCGTAATTGCATTGTGCCTTGTAGCGCCGCGATACATAACGGCTCTAAAAAGATTAAGAATATTGCGTTGCTGTATGATAAAATTTAACAAGAAACGAAATAGCTGGTATCGAAGAAGATATGGTACTTCGACAATAGTTCCTACAACGGTGAAGAATAAGGCGCTCGATTCAGTTGACTCTTAAAGCAACATTAGATTCAATCTTTATTCCGTTAGTTCGTGGAGCCCAGAGTATGGGCTCGGTGGACGATATCTTACTTTAACAAACGGTGTAGAAGTGTTTTTGTTGATATGTTCGCCTGACTCACAGTCCACCTACAACGGTAAATAATAGGGCACTCGATTCAGTTAATTCTTTACGCAACATTAATTTCACGCTGTATTACGTTGTCGGCTATTGGGCCGGACTTAGGCTCATCGGCGGACTAGATCTAATTTCACACCGGTGTCATGATTGAAGGGTCTAGGCAGCGGGCCATGCCTATCTTCGCTGTTTTTTCGGTGTTGTATCAAGGGGTGAAGACAAACCCCGGTGTAGAATTTTTTTTTAAGAAATTATTAAAAAAAAAAAAAAAAAAAAAAAAATCATAAAAGTTGCACATTTTTGGGAAAATTAATTAAATGTCACCTCAAATGTCAAATCAGTGAACCAGGGATAGACATAAACTTCAGCAAACAATGCATCTAAATAGATTAAACAATCGGCCCGGTGTAGAAATAACCATTGTCCGGCGTACTCATAGTCCGGAAACAATGGTGAACAATAGACAATCGATTCAGTTGACTCTTTACGCAACAATAGTTTCCACGCTGCTTTATTCCGTTATCGTCCATGGATCCCGGACTATGGCTCCCACAGGAATATATCTGCTTTACACCACCGGTGTAGTTGTAAGACACACCTTTCCAAAGATGTGAATTGGACCGCGGAAGCCAGAAATCTAGAAAAAGCGTCCTGTCCTATTTTTTTAAGGGACGGGAGCCGTTTGTTGGACCCAGGGAGTTATTTAACAAATATTAATCAAAGTACAATGGGGAAAGTCTCAAAAAATAAGTCCCGAAATCACAGCTAATTACGCGGCATCGGTGACAGTCCCAGCCACCAAGAAATAATGGCAATGCTTAAAGTATTAATCTAAATCCCATGCTAAAAATGAAAGAAACTTGACATCAAATTGAGACGTGGTACGAAAAGTTCCAAAATGGTGCAAAAATTTGAAAGCTGGATGGAAATGACACACGACCAAGCTTACCAGTTACTTCCGGGTTGAAAAGGCGTTTCTAGATAATGAGTCACACACGTATTTTAATTAAAATTGTGTGGGAGATACAAAAACTCAGTTAGTGTTATTTATTTTTTCTTTTCTTTAACCATTTTTGATTTTGTTTGAGGCAACTATCGGTCCATTAATAGTGCGCTTATAGGCAATATGGCGCAATCAGTGTTAATTTTTGGTTAATTGACTGATAGTGTATAAGGATCTATGTGCTATCATCAGGCTATCCGGCCAAAGGTTTTTAATGTCGCATTTTAATCACGGCGGTTAATGTGCACTGAAATAACGGGTTATCGTTGTGTATGGTATGTCCAAAAACCAAATTCGGATGACTTTTCAACCCGGCTTTTCAAACGAAAGTATTAAATTGTAATTTTAATTCAGGAACTGAATTGAGTACACGAAAGGACCGGGCGCAATTCTGCTTTCAAAATCCGGCGCCAGGGTGCCGATTTTTCTGTCTTACGAGCGCCAAAAATTGGAAACCCCATGGGTAAAAATCGCCCGGCGCCGGCTAAGGAAAGGCTTGGGTGTAGAGTAACATTGTCCGGACGTACTCATGTCCGGGACAATGGTGAACAACAGGGCAATCGGATCAGTTGACTCTGTTACGCAACATTAGTTCACGCCTTTATTCCGTTATCGTCATGGAGCCCCGGACTATGGCTCCCACGGACTATCGCTTCTAACACCGGTATGCGGTGGAGAAAAACACAGCTTTCCGTTGATATCTGGGAGTGAAATGACATGATATATTTTCTCGAAGTTGACACGATTTAGGTATTTTTTACCGCTCCGATTTAGACTGAGTATTTTTTTTTTCATGACGTAAGCACAAAATACTTGTCATCATTCACAGATATAAAATCTTGATTTCTATAATGCGGTTAAATCAACTTTGACCGTATTTTTCATCATTTACGAAACAAAAAATCAAGAAGAAAAGAAAAGTTGTTGGGCAAAGCTGTGTCCTAACAACTTCCGCAGAACCAACAATCAATAACTATTGCTTTAATTCAC
>JAMKCH010016213.1:0-45150 GCA_023653785.1 Ophioderma brevispina
GGACTCCGGTCAATCATTTTTAAGTATTATTATTACAACCACCGCCTTCGCCTGTCGTCGTACATATACAACGTCAAGTAGCCACTTCATGATGAAGGTGGAAAGATTTGCGCGTGTCGGGGAATACCTCGTGCATCGTAATGGATCGCGCGCTGTGATTGGTCACTTACGTCACCTTACTTATTGAATATCATAGAGTTGCCGAGCGAATTCCCTTTATAAATTGACAAGTATACTCAACAGCATAATAATTAATAAAAAATGGGCTGACAATATTGGGGTGAAACATGCTTGGGTAATTCCAATACCGGTACACAAGCATACCAACACAAACCCATAGAACAGTCTAATAATCCCAGGTCATACGAGAGCTTCCTGCCACATAGCCACTTTTATATAAACTATATTCCAAAACTATATTGATAAGGATCACCCTCGCTCTGTAAAAAAAAGATCACCACACTTCGTCGTGCCCCTGCGTGGACGGGTCATTTTCAACATCTTTCTCCTATACGAGCTTACCACCTCTGCTGTCAGCCACTACATGGACAGGCCCAGGGCTTGATAATGCCTGTTATCTTTCGCGTCTTGATTTTTGCAACGCATCCGTGACTGTACACTGCTGATCACTCACCGCCTTCAAGAGTTCAGAACTGTGCCGCTCGTCTTATTGTTAGAAAGAAGAAGCATGAGCATGTTGCTCCCATTCTCGTCGGGCTTCACTGGCTGCCCGTTGAATTCCGAATCCAATATAAATTGGCTGTTTGGCATTCCGTCTTTTGGAAGGTCCTCTGTCCATAACCTGTCCGACCGTTTTTGTGATATGCGGATGCAACCCTTCCCGCCGTTCTAGATCTTCCACCGAAAAACTGCTCAAAATTCCTCGAGTTTAGACTAGGACCAGCCCGGTGCCCGCTTCGTTTCGTTTTGTCCGCCCGGTTGTTTGGAATTCACTTCCAAACACCCTTCGCAATATGCACACGCTCTCTCAATTCAAAAAAGTTGAAAACTCCTCTCTTTCATCAAGCTTTTCCTGAGTCACAAGTAACTGTTTTTTGTGGTGTTTTCAGGTTACTGTGCCTCTGAGTTCTTCGGAAGATTTTGCGCCTTATAAAAACAATTTAGTATTATGATTTATTACTAATGTACTCAGTGGGAGTTCCTGTTTGCGGCGCACGATATCTTGAATGGCCTCCGGTAGTTCTACACATATTTCTTACCAACCTCCTTAACCCAAGTTTCCCCCTGGAGGAGGGCTAGTATCATCGCACTCCCCAACCAAATAAGCCTGTCGACAACCATAAGAACTACCACCCAATATCACAACTGTGCGTTTCCTTCAAACTCCTTAAGAGGTGATCCTGGCCCGCTGGCAGCCAGTCGACGGACTCCCGTCTGCTTGACGAACAAGCATGATTTCGGCGTGGCCAGAGCACTGTCCAACCAATTGTAAAACTCACAAATGATATTGAGAAGAGCTTTCGAAAAAGCGTCGTACGGTCCACCAAGAGGACGCCTGCCTTACGACGCTTTTCATAAAGCTCTCACAAATGATATGAGAAAGCCTTTGAAAAGCGTCGTAAGGCATGCGTCAGCTTGGTTGGACCTTACTGCAGCATATGAACACCGTGTGGCACAGGGCTTGACACTGAGGCTTCTTAGGTCCATCCCGGATTCGTCACCGTTGTACAATTCATAATATGTTCAACAGTTCTGATGAGTAATCTGAGTTTGCACGACAAATCTAGAAATAAAAATAAATGTTATTACAAAAGATTCTAGTGATGGTAATATTTCTAGATTAAAAAGTTCTTTATCGAATGTGAAATGGGAAGAGATTCTTGATAATATCAATGTTGATGATGATTATAATGCATATGTAAACAAATTTCAAGAGTTATATAATGAATGTATACCACCTAAGAAATGTAACAAGAACAACAAAAGAGATCCACGATCTCCATGGATTACCAAAGGTCTGCTTAATAGTATAAACAATAAAAATAAGCTATACAAGCAATATGTACAATGTCCAAATGACAACAATCATCAGAAATTTAAAACATTTAGAAATAAGTTGCATGGTTTCATTAGAAAATCAAAACGAAATTACTATTTTAAAAAATTCGAACAAGAAAAAAACAACATGCGAAAGACCTGGAAAATAATAAACGATGTAATTGGACGTGCTCAGAAGCAAAATATTTGTGATCAGTTCAAACGAAAATCTGGAACCATAATTACAGATCCAAAAGTAATATCAAATGAATTTAATGAATGTTTTCGTGAACGTAGGCCCAAACTTAGCATTTAAATTCAGAACTCCGGTAAAAACTATTATGATTATTTGAATATACCTTATCAAAAAAGTATATTCATGAAACCAATTATTCAATCCGAGATTGTGAAAATCATTAATAAATTTGATCCCAAGAAAAGTGCTGGCCATGATGATATAGGAAATTTGATTGTAAAAAGAGTAGCAAATGAAATTGCCCAACCTCTCACAAAAATATTCAATTTATCTTTGTTAACTGGTATGGTTCCTAATCAGTTAAAAATAGCCAAGGTAATCCCGATTTATAAGAAAGATGACAGTGAAATATTTTCAAATTACCGACCAGTTTCAGTACTTCCGTGTTTTTCAAAAATACTAGAAAGGCTGGTCTTCAACAGATGCATTGAATTTATTGATAGCAATGATATTCTTAATGTCAAGCAATACGGGTTTAGGGCCAATCGCTCTACTTCTATGGCGATAATGCAACTTGTTGATAAAATACAGAAGCTGTGGAATAGTGAAACCACAATTGGGGTGTACCCTAGACCTATCCTAGGCTTTCGATACAATAGACCACAATATTTTGCTTCATAGCTTGAACATTATGGATTCAGAGGGGTAGTTTATGATTTGTTTGCGATTTTTAAGTGATAGAAAACAGTATGGTCACTTATAAAGATAAGAAATCTGACCTTAGGGATATAATATGTAGTTAACTACAGGGTTTCCATATAGGCCCTTATTTTTAATATTCAATTATTATTAACAAATAACCTCAACCGCTAGACTTCATTTAAATTTGCTGATACGACAATTTTATATTCAGTAGTGACATTATGAGTCAAATATCAATTATAAATAGGACTTGTCAGAAGTCAGTAACATTGTTTAATTAAAAGCAAATAAGCCTATCGGTCAATGCTAGTAACTAATTACTGATGATGGGTACCCCTCAATGACTAAAATACAAAATTGAGATGTTTGTAATGTACAAGGAGATATAGATATCATTCTTGACACACAGTTTCTACAAAGTGTGACAAAGATAAGTTTTAGGAGTAATTATTGATGAAATTTTAACCTGGATGGACCACATTGATGGAATCTCGACAACATATCGCGGAATATTGGTATGAATCAACAAGCTTAAATTCAATATACCTGAGCGCATATTACATAACTTATAATTGTACACTGTCTTCAACCCTATCTAAATTAATGGTATAACTTCCTGGGGAAGCTCTTGTGGCAAATAATTTGGAAAAAAATCACAACTTCAAAAATGGGCATTAGATCATATAAATAGTCATTATCGAAGTCATTCTGCACCACTTTTTCATAAATATATGTTTTAGATATATATAATGTGTATAACCGAGAAGTGGGTTCATTTAGTTCAGAGCTTTGCAAACTTATTGCCAACCTTCATTTAATTATTTTTTCACCCGAGATCTGATATCCATAACTATCACACAAAACAGGAATAGATTTTTTAAAAAATAAGAATTGTATTCATTGATAAATCACTTAAACAGCAGGCCCAATCTTTTGGACAACCCCCCTGAGTGATCAATTTAAATTCAAATTCAAATAAACACTTTCGAATCAATATAAATCTATTTAATTCTTTCTATCATTGATTTTGTAACTTGTCTGGTGTCTGCTATGTGGTATATTTTCTTTGTCCTTGGTTTGTCAATTTAATTTTAAGGTTGTGGTTACATCTGCTTACTGGCCTTTCAACCACTTCCGCCATAAAATGTGTATTCTTATGTTAATATGTGTGTTAGTATCCGTTCACAAGCCCTTGTATTTGTATGTTTTTATGGAAATAAAGAATAATGAATGATATGTACTGCTTGAAAACGGAAACTCTTTGTTCTTAAGACCTCTGCTGGGATGGGCCGTGCAAGTCGAACTGGTGCGCCTGAAGGAACTGGTCCTCACAAGATCATACTGCTCCCATGCTGTTTCAATCAATTTGTGTATCAGTCGATTACCGCAAACACATGTAGACAATATGGTTACGGCCGATGATCTTGCTCTTCTTACTTGGACCGACACTGAAGTATAAAGTACACTTACTACAGACATTGTCCTACTTGCAAAGCCTACATCAAGACCAGTTAAGCTAAGACCACCGCTACCATGCCATCTATCTTAACACAAGGAGGCTCACTCGCAGTTTTCAATCACCTTAATGGAGCGGCCTCTGCCCATCACAATCCTATACCAACCAAAAACCTTTTTTCTGGGAGTGAAGCTTGATCTGCAGCTTACTTATCGGCAACATCACGAGTCCGTATGTACAAAGGTGTCCCTTCGAGGAATAACCTCCTGTGGCCACCTTGCTGGATCTTCCTTGGGGTGCTAGCACATCCACTCAACGCACACAGCCCTTGATCTGGTCTCAGTGGTGCTGACTATGCCGCTCCAGCACGGTGCAATAGCTCTCCTCACACAAAGAAGCGAACACATGTTAATGGCCTCCATTTTTATCTGATTAAAAATATTATTTTCTCAATTTATTGAGAAAAGATTTCTCACATGAAAAGCTTTTGTTTTCTATAAAAGAGAAAAGGGGATTCCCTAGAGTTTTTAGATGAGGATGCCCCTGTAGATTAGATTGCACAATAGGGAAGTGGGGAATTTCCCCAATATGTAAACGTAGTAACTGAGTCAGCTTGGTTTATGTCCTTAAAATATCACAACATTGCAAGATCGGAATTCCCCCATGATTTATATATATAAGTGGATGTAATTCGGTGCTAATTCCGATTGTCAGCTATTTGTACTGTGTGTTTTATGCATGAGGATGATATAATGATTATTGTTAGAAAGGTGATCTATCTGTGAGTAGTTAATACTATCACTGGACGGACTCTCTGCCAGCATCCAACACTAACAAGTTTCTAGAAGATAGCTAGTTTACTCTGCCTTGAGGAGCAGACTTTATCAAGTACCTAGTGCTTAGGATATCTAATTCCACTGTGAGCAGAGTTGCTTGTAATTCTGCTACTGTCGTCTTTGAAGCCGACAGTGCTTGAATCACAATAGGAATGTTCCAATGTGGCAATAGAAATCGTGGGTGATTATCTTGGACTGATATACTGTGGCTTATGTTCCGTCGAGAGGACTTAATTACCTTGTCGTTTGACTGCTGACAAAGTTAACTTCAGGACTGAGAGATTCCCATGGAATATACTACCTGAAGAGTTAAATTATGTGAACTTTGTATATTGTCATTTTTTGAGTCTTCGCGTGAACACATCCTCGTTGAATTGCAACGCCTTCAACATACTAGAACTCTTTATAAGTCATAATAATCTTAAAAATTGTGTAATTATATGTATTTTTGTTTGGACCTACCAAATCTTTGACCAAATCAAGTACACTCTTAAACTGTTTATTATATAAATTTAGATCTTTGTGCACAAGCTCATTTATTTGTGTTTGAATGTATTTCTGACCTTAGACGTCTACGAGACGTCATAACAGAATTGGGGGCTCGTCCTTGGGAATTAATTGAGATAAATTTGAGCCTTATTGTTCAGAAATTTACACATTAAAAGGTGGTAAAATGTAAACTGTCCATTTTAGGCATAACAATTTTGTGTGTATTACAATGTACTAGACCATTGTAAGTTTGGGTTCAAGTTAGTAATATTGTGTTGTATAGTACAATCACAATGGAGTTTTTGATCCAGAAGTGTTCATAGGGCAAATACCTTGGGAGAAGTTTGATGAGCTTAGAAAGCCTGAGTTATGAAACTAGCCAAGCATTTGGGCTTGAGGCAAAACCTGCTTATGAGAAAGCAAGTGGATCAAAAATAGTTTGATTGTTTGGGACAGTTCATATTTGGAAAAGATAAAAAAGAGCGTTCTGGACAGGAACTGTGATGCGTCAAGTTGAAAGAGCTTGAAATTCAAAAAGAAATAGAATTGACCAAATTAGAGAGGAACATAAAAGAGAAGGAAATTTAATTAGAAAAGAAATCATTCAATGCAATGCAAAAAGAAATGCCACAAAAATAGATGAGTTGCAATTCAAATGATCAAAAAGAAGAGCTTTGAGCTCAGTTAATTAGAAAAATTGAAACAACAGCTAGCTTCATCAGAAACTCTTCCAAGCCCTCTGATTTTGATGGGGCGAAAAATATTCGCCTGGTTCCAAATTTTCAAGACAAGAGTAGACAAAATACTTCTTACACTTTGAGAAAATTGTCAATAGTTTGAAATGGCCCCAAGGAGTCTTTGAACCTTGTTTACAGTCATGTTCATTGGTAAAAAAGCCGAAAATATTTCGGCCATGTCCATTAGACAGATGTAGTGATTATGACAGTTATCAGGGCAGTCTCAAAGCATATGAATTGGTGCCAGATGCTATCGACAAAAATTCAGGTCTTTCAGAAAAAGGATGACCACGACCCATGTTGAATTTGCCCAGTGTCAAGGAACAAATGTTTGATGGCTGGCTTCTCTCAAAAGAAGTCGGGCAAATTTTGTCAACTTAGGGAGTTGATGTGAGTTGAAGAGTTCAAACAGTTGTCCCGACATTCAGATATCAAAACAATCTTGTGAGAAACAAAATTGACAGTTTGCGTGAACAGCCGTAAATGGGGGCCGATGATTATGCATTGAACCAATTAAATCCTACTAGTAGTCCTAGCCAGACAATACTCGGTCAACAAGTACAACAATAAGTCGGTTTCTCACAATGCGTCTCATGGTAGCACTCAGGAAGGGCAAATCCCAGTCAGGTTCCCATGAAAAAGGGAGGAAGAAAGTAATGGTGCTAATCAAAGCCTGGGATGGGACCCAAATTCACATTCACATGCAATCCTGTAATAAGCCAGGACTACAATTTCACGGTGTTGGGAGATACATGGCTATCCATCCACCCAAAATGGAGACAGCCAAAAGTAGTCAAACCAAAGGTTGTGCGTTACTTTGAGGTCAAAACTTCATTCTTCTGTTTTTGTTTATATATTAAAAGTGAAAAATACAAAAAAGGGAATTGACACAGAAAAAGTAAGGGATGCTTTAAGCCTTTTTTTTTGGAGGGATTTGTGTCACCTTCAGGTGATAGTTTAGATCCCAAAACCCATTAGAATCATGTTGGACACATGCTGTGCACAGTCCATGATATTGGAAGATGCATTTCCCATTTGATATTTGAGAGTTCCACAGGAACTAGTGCATTGATTTAGGGGATAGGTAATGGATTGTATTAGTGTCCCTCTTCACAAACTGAATTTGAAATCAGACTTGGTTTCTGGGAACTGTCACAATTGGGGTTAACAAGCACATCCAGTTAAGGGGTTATCCATGTTGGTGGGGATGATTGGCAGTGGCCAATACTCCCCGATCCCTAGTTTCCCGTGTGCCTGTACAGATGGATAAGTTTGATGAGGAAACACTAAATTTTCCCACAGCATGTGCAGTCCCTAGTCATGACCATAAAAGCCTCACAGGAAAACATTGAGACGTGATTAGTCAAAATACTCATACATATAGGGAGCGTTTGAGGATGCTTGGTCCCAATTTAAGGATACTTTTCTCTCAATCAAGTAATTTGGAGGTCTCTTCCCACTTCATGGAGCTGACAATCCAGCCCCTGAGCACAACAGTGACAGCTGGTAAACAATGACAATCCAGCCGCTGAGCATGATAAGATTAGGACTGTAAAGGAGACCCTTTTAAGGCCATGACAAGTTGTAAATGAGCACACAACGACCCAGCACTTAGTAATTTAGGTGAGAGGCTTGTCGAACAGGAAAGCCGAGCAAAATTCAGTATGTTTTCTACAAGCAAAAATGGTGTCCTCATGCGAAAATGGCGGCCACCCTATTTGCACTTTGTAGCTGAGGAATGGAAGGTTGTGCAAAAAAATTCCAAAATTTTTTTTTTGTAGTGCCAAAGGTATGTCATAGGGAAGTGATAGGCATAGCCAATGATAGTCCCCTGGCAGGACACTTAGGTGTAAAGAAAACAACATGACAAATTAGGAGTCCTTTTGGTGGCCTACCTCAGAAAAGATGTGTCTATATTGTAGATTGTCACACATGTCCAAAATGGTGGGCCAGCCGATCAGAAATTCCCTACTGCTCCCTTTCAACCAATACCAGCATTTGAATACCATTTAGTAGTGTGTTAATAGATTACGTATGACCACTTCCAAAGACCAGTTTAGGACATCAGTATTTTTCTGACCATCATTTTGTGCCTTCCACACGATTCCCTGCGGCTATACCCGTAGAAATATTAGGGAACAAAATATAGTGAAAGCTCTAAAAAGTTTTTTCACACCCAGTAGGCCTTCCAATCAATTCATCAGATCAGATCACATTTCATGTCAGGTTTGTTTCAAAAAGTCATGGACCGTTGGGAATTTCCCGTAACAGTTCTTCGCATAACGCACCCAGATCCCATGGGCCCTAGAAAGGTACTATTACCAAAACATTGAAACACTCAAAACCTATTGTTTTGAAATTTGATAGGGATTGGGATGAGGGAGTTCATCTCCTGTTATTTGCTAACGCAGGAGCTGTACAAGAGTCATTATGATTTAGTCCCATTTGAGTTGGTGTTTGGCACAAAGTTGGGGACCATTGAAACTACTGAGAAAATTGGTTGTTTAAATCGCTGATGTGAATTTGTTAGACTATGTGTCCCAATTCAGACACAGGCTCAAGAGCCACTGAAATTGCCATACAAAATCTCAACCCGAGTAGGCACAAATGAAACATTGGTATGACCAAGATGCCAGGAACAGAGTATTCAAGCCAGGTGATAAGTTTTGGCACTTTTTTCCAACACAGGGGCTCCTTTGCAAGCCAATTATTCTGGACCATATGAAGATGAGAACAAGTTGGAGACCTTGACTATGTGTCAAAACACCAGTAGACGTTAAAGTCGACAATTATGCCACATAATATGCTCCAAGAGTATAATGAAAGAGATGATGACCTAAAGCCTGCATGTGTAATGTCATCTAGATTTGATGTGTGTACAAATGGTGAAACATAACAGAGAGTTGAAAATTTGAACAAAACAGCATTGTAACACGAAAATGAGTTATGGTGGTGTCCAAATTGCAAAATTCCTGACATACTTTCCAATTTAGAACAAGAAACTAGTCACCTCCTCACAAAGTCCAACAAGGTGATTGAATGAAGTATTCTAGAGTGGGAAAACATTTTCCTGATGTACCCAGTGAGACACCTGGTCATACCCCATGACATAGATGTAAGGGACTCCGAGCCTGTAAAGCAACGTCCTAATAGGGTGAATCCAATCATTTGCAAACATATCAGTAATGCGGTGAATACAATGTTAGACAAGTGGAAATATTGAGCAACGCAATAGTGAATGGAGTTCCCCATGTATTCTGTTTCCCAACCTTATTGGTTCTTTCGATTTGTCACAGATTTTCGCAAAGTCACCTCTTTTCCAAAACTGACTCATATCCGATCCGACGGATTGATGATTGCATAGTAGAGTTGGAAATGCAAATTTGGTTAGCAAATTTTGAATTTGGTGAGGGAGTATTGCAAGTCCCCTCCTGACCGTGCCAAACAGAAATTTCAGCCTTTTGTACGCCCGATGGGTCCCTATACCAATACAAAAGAAATGGCATTTGGTCTCAAAAAATTCTGCGCAAATTTCAGAGGTTAGTGAACAGAGTAGTTTGCAGAAATAAAACTTGTGAAGCCTATGGATGATCTCCTTGTTGTACAGTGAAACATGGAAAAACATGAGACAGCTCATCAATGTTTTGAGAAATTATCTCGGGCAGATTTACTGTGAATCCTGGTGAAAAGTGAAATTTGCCATGCAAATGTCACATACTTTGGGCATGTTGTAGACAGGGCAAATTAGGCCAATCACTGCAAAAGTTGAAGCAATTGGAAAGTTCCCCACACCTAGTACCAGGATAGAACTTCAGAGATTCTTAGATTCTTAGGTATGGTCGGGTATTACATGAAAAATACTGTCCAAATTTCTCAAAATTGCGTGTCCGCTGACCAACCTTCTTAAGAAAAACGGCAAAATTTGTCGGTCAGAGCCAGGCCAAAAGCGTTTGGAGAAAATCAAATCTATTTTGATGAATGCCGCCAGTTTGATTGCGCCAGACTTTCAGAAACAATTCAGTTGGCAGTTGATGCAGTGAGTAGGCTGTGGTGGAGTCTCATGCAAGCATATGAAAATGATGTAATCACCCTGTATGTTATTACTCTAAGAAGTTTTTGACAAACACAGAAAAACTACTCAACAATTGAGAAAGAATGTCTTTCATTGTCGTACTGTCCATTGCCACATTTGAAGTGTACCTGAGTACAACAGTGCACCCAGTTCCAGTGTACACGGATCAAATCCGTTGACTTTCATCCCAAGATGAACAAATAGTCAATCCGAGACTTGTCAGGTGGAGTTAACTCTACAAGAACACCAATCTGGACATACGAAGTCAAAGGAAAAGAAAATGTCCTTGCAGATGCCTTGTCCCAGCTGCCTAAATTTTTTGTTCAAAATTTGATATTCCTACTTTGTGTTACTATCAATTGAAGGGCACAAACAAGAACTATTTAAGAAGTGTAAAAATTTGCACTGTGTCAACTGTATGTAAAATTAACACAAAAATGGTTAAAGGTCTAAATCCATATTTTTTTGGAAATGTCATTTCATTCACAATTTTCTTTTTACGAGGGAGGATGTTATATGGCCTCCATTTTTCTGATAAAAATATTATTTTCTCAAGTTTATTGAGAAACGATTTCTCACATGAAATCATTTTGTTTACTATAAACGGAGAAAAGGGTAATTCCCTAGAGTTGTTTATGCAGGATGCAACTTTAGAATAGATTGCACCATAAGGGAAGGGGGCATTCCCCAAGATGTAAACTTAGTAACTGAGTCAGCTTGTTATGCTTTAAAAGATCAAAACATTGCAAGGATCTGGGATTTCCCCCATAGAGTTTATCATTACGTGATGTAATTCGGTTGATGAATTTCCGATGGTCAGCTAGTGTTAAGGTTATGGTTATGCATGAGGATGATGTACGATTCTTGTTAAAAGGGGAATCTGCTGTGAGTAGTAAAATACTATCACTGGAATGACTCTCTGCCAGCATCCACTATTACAGTAGCTAGAAGATAGCTATTTTTACTCTGCCTGAGGAGCAGACCTGTGTCATACCTAGTGCTGGGATATATAATTCCATGTGAGCAGAGTTGCTGAATTATTCTACTGTCGTCCTTTGAAGCCCGAAAGTGCTGGGAATCAAAATAGGATTCCAAATTGTGGACAGATAGAAACGTGGTGATTATCTTGGACTGATATACTGTGGATTAATGTCGTCGGGGACTTAATTTAAAACCGTGGTCGTCTTGAACTGCTGGACAAAAGTTAACTTCAGGACTGAGAGATTCCCATGGATATAACGACCTGAAGGTATAAATTATGTGACTTTGCATACTGTCTTTTGGAGTCTTCGCTGTGAGGACATCAACGCTGAACTGCAACGCCTTCACCATAGGATATATAACTCTTATAGTATAATAATCCTTAAATTGTGTAATTATATGTAATTTTGATTTTGGACATACCAAATTCTTGAACCAAAATCAATTAGATCATTAAAACTGTTTATTATATATAATTTTTCAGATCATTTGTGGACAGGCTCATTTATTTGTGTTTTGAAAGGTATTTCTGACCTTAGACTTCTACTAGACGTCATAACACAGTACTCACTAGACCCGAGAACCATTACTTGGCTGCCTACCTCCCACTCCATCGGAGTTCTGCTAGTGCTTAGTCAGCATTGCCATCTTCTGCAGTGCTTCGGAGAGAACACCACAACACAACTGGTGAACAAGGCCCTGTTGGACAACACGCAACCTGCTGCAAACATGTCAAAGAATCACACCACTCGGCAGACATAGACTGCGATTTCGTCTACCACTCTGTCGACACGCTGCTAAAGCATCTCTCCAGCTCCCCATTCCAACATCTTACAGACAATGGAACACTGCCTGGCTAAACTCTAAGACCAACCAATTCACTATCACACCTGGTAGCAAATCTTCCACGTAAGGAATGGGCCACCTTGAACAGGATTTGCACATGTGTCGGTCGTTTTCAACAGCAACTGCACTGTTGCGGCTGCGACCATCTCCAGCCCTGCCAATGTGCTCTCCATCACGCCGGTCGATTACATGCTCATGAGTGTCCCTAACCACTTACAAACTGCGTGAAAATTTCCGCCTAAAAGATTAATGATAATTAGCCTATCGATAGAGCTCTTGCTCATTAAAATGACGCTAGACGTCGAATATTTGAATAAACTCAATGTTGTTTGATTCATTGGCAAATGTGTTTTTGCATGTGTAGAAGCGCAAGAATGTCTCTTGCCATGAGCAACGTAAAGGGAGGTGTAGCAATAACCAATCTTAATCATTGATGGCTTCTTCTCCTTTCCCCCCTTCAAAAATCGGGATTATCAGTCGAAGCTTCTGATGATTCACTCACTTGCATCGTTCCGTATCAAGTTTTTCTCTCTTGGCATTTGATCGCTACACAGTTTGGCGAGTAAATATTTCGAATTTTCTTCCTTTCTAATCATCTCTTAAACATTTTGTCCTATGGACCACATTTTATGGCAATCCTGAAGGCTTTATCCTGTTGTAATGTACCATATTTGCTGCTCGTGTGTACAAACGTATGCGTTTTCATATCATAGATCATGGTTTGAAAATCAGCCCGATCCTGGACGTTCTTGCCACCCGTCACGCTATATAATGTCCCTTAATTATGCCCGATGTGCCCGTATTTTTCTGCTGTTACCTTTCAACTACGCATCTCGTATCAGTGAACGAACATTCCTGTGGCTTCAACAGGGATGTTTTCCTCGTGCCTACCTTTTCGTCCCAGAGTGGATAAAGACTTCTCAACCCCAACATTCAACAGTGTAGCTGGGCTCCACCAACTCCGTACATTTCGCTGCTGCCTCATATGCACGAAGAAGAAGAATGACAACGATTGGATCCTGAGTGAGTGTTTTTTGTGTTATGATTGCAATCATCTTCCATCTGGAATCTTGAATGAGTTATGGCTTGTTTGTCCCGATGGAAACATTAGAAAAAAATGAGTGCTATAGTCTTCTATCTTTATCACAAAAAGGACCTGCCTACTAATTACCTGGATTCCCTGACAATTCGTCAATTAATCATCAAATATTTAGACAGAACATCTGCTTCACTTCAGCAGGATATAAAGGTGCGATCCTTTTTTGATACTGGGCTTACATTCAGTAGAATAGAGGTTAAATATATATTGATATTGTATGAAAACATCTTTGGCTATGCAATGTTTCCACTACAGGCTTTCAGTAGTGACCACAGATTTTTGTTTCTAGAAAAGTCCAAGCTATGTATTCATTTCAAATCTCAAGGATGAAAACAACCTTGGCACCTTCTTTATTTGCTCTGGTACCAATCACAGCAGAGTTACTACTGTGAATCCCAGAATGGACATGGCTGACTCCGAAGATGTTACCGGAAATGTGGTCCATACTGAACCACGAACTACATTTATGAAGTACTTACTGAGATATCTGTCACTGGAGCACTAATGTGGACACTAAACTGTGTACTTACATTATCAACAAATTCCTACCTTTTTGTTGTTGATCATGTTAATATAGAAAATGCCATTTCATTGAACGTTGGCAGCCATTTTGGGATCCACCCATAAGCGTCATATCTTGATCATTATTATTGTGGAAATAGCCTTGGTAGTACTATTAGGCAAACCGAAATAAAATTCTTTTGAAGTCTTATGTTTTAAAGTCTTATGTTCCCATTGTGCCCATTTGGGAACTAGTGTATTATATTTGGCGGTTTTTGAAAGCAGGGCGCTCTCAAGTACTCGAACCTGATATATAAAAAAATTGGAATAGTCTTAAACAAACGAAAATAAAAGTCCTACAGGATTGCTTGTGATTGTAACACATGCGCAAAGTTTTATCCAACTTAACAAATCGCGATTTCATTATTTTAAAAATAGGAACAAAGAAAAAGCTAGAAAAGAGAAAAAAATACTTTTCAGATAAACATAGCTTACTATCTTAGATTTAGATTTTATCTTCTTTAACAGCGTCATTGAAAATGTATCAGGTCTTATCAGGTCTTCACCAAGTCCACCAATATTTGAATACTAAACACACCCAAAAAGTAACTCCCCACCCCTGAAATTTGTCTGTCAAGTTCAAACGATACATCGCATTATTCAATATGGGATATAATTAGAAGCGGTGTTTATTTACGTGCATTTTGACACCTCATTTGTGGTGACTGATGAAGTATTGTTGAAGTTACGCCCACTTGACCCAGGATTTAAAAGTTGCAGTAAGCCCTACACGTACACACTTCTTCCAATACAATTTACAAATGAAGAGCACCGCTCATTACTCTCATTACTGAATGGTGACGTCATATTTGTGATACAGCTTGGGAGATTTTGGAAATTCTGCAATATGTGTTTCATTTCATGACGTTCGAGAGACTTTTTAGACCTCAGATGGTCAAAATTATATACGCAATGATAATGGGATAATCCGGTATGGTCTCGGCTATCGGAAGCTGAAAACAGAATTTAAATAAGACTTTCCGTTGTTGAGTGTTGGTATTGTTTTTATGTTATTAAAGTTGCGCCATAAGTCAATCCCGGAAATTGAGGGTTGAAAAAGTACTCCTAAATAATCGTAGATTATGCGCGATATAATGTGACTAGTGAGATGTACTATCTGTGTCGGTATTACTTAGATCATTCCTGAACCCACAGTGTCATCATTGCAAGGTGACATTTAGTTTGAATAAGGTGACAAGGCAAATATGCATGGCTATTTTCCGGCAGTGGGACCAAGTTTGAACAGGAAAATGCAATAGGAGTATTGATTGCTGTCATAATTATATGCGCGGGACCGTGTTTGTAGGCGCGGTCAAGCATGGTTTGCATGACACGTACAATGTACACACATTCGATTGTGTGTATACTTAGGTCAGTCACCCGAATGTACTACACATGCGCGAATTGCCATCGGTGACCAGCGTCGGTGACTTGTCGCTAGAATCTTTTATACAGGCGTCAATGGAGAGCTTTGTTTGTGCCCTATAGAGAAGGAGAATTTGTCATGCAGAGAAGAAGAGGATTGCATTGATTTCAATCTGTAACAGTATGATTGTCAATAGGATTTACTGCAAATTTTAAACCGGTGGGTGGGTTCGGTCAAGTGAATTCGGGCCACGCATATTGTATAACATTTAGACGAAGAATTTGCACGCCCCAGTTAGCATTCAAATTTTCATATATCTGATAGTGCATAAAAAGGAATGAAGTTGGAAATTAATGTCAAGAGTTCGCTAAAAGGATTTTGGGATTCACACAGTTAATAAACTCACTTTAAGTTAAGTGTTGGAATCAGCCGAAGTAATGTTCACATTTCTGATTTGAAAATGCCTCATTTTGTTCTTTATCGCCGGTCAGTCAGGGAGCCAGTCAGTAACGGATGTCTCTGATTTTCACACACATTTACCCTGTGCAGTAAGCCCTATAGAAGGATAATTACTCGGCAGAAAGAGGATTGCGCTGGATTTCAATTTGTACAGTAATGCTGCATGCTGTCAAGGATTTACTGCAACTATTTGAAATCTCCGGGTGGGTTCGGTCAGTGGGCATAACTTCACCAATACTCCATCGATTGCCACAATGAGGTGTCCCAAATCGCCGTAAATAACACCGCTTCTAATTATATACCATACTGTATAAGGCTAGATATATCTTTTGAACTTGACAAATTTCATGGGTGGGAGTACTCTTTTGGGTGTGGTTGCCCTCAACCTTGGGGCTAGCCTGTGTGAAGTAACGCATTGTCCGGCGTACTCATAGTCCGTGAACAATGGTGAACAATAGAGCCATCGATTCAGTTGACTACTTTAGGCACCTTAGTTTCACGATTTATTTCCGTTATCGCTATTGAGCCCCGGACTATGGCTCCAACCGGACTATATCCTTTCACAACGGATCCAGGAGTGCACTGGTTTGGGGTGTATAATAATTATAATCGGCCTGTTTTGATATTATGGTGTATCGGTGCGCATGGTTATAGAGCGCATAGCTCTGTAACCATGGCGCGTATGTTCAAGGGTATTATGTTTGATAGAGATTTTTTTTTTTTTTTAACAGAAGCATGATTGATCTTTTAATAGCAGTGACGTTGAAAACAGTGGCAACGGACGTGGTCCTGGGGCCGGGCCTAACTCTGTTGAGTAAGTTATAAGCACACCTTACCAATGTAGCCACTGATTATTACACTGCGTAGGCCTATTATTGCATTTCTGTAGCATAATTTACAATTTTTGAGTGGTGTTAAGACTAGGTGTTTATGACTTAATGATAAGCTTGTGGTATTGTCATGTAGTATAGCCATTTAGAATTTTCGTTGACGAACAGTAGGGCATATAGCCTTTGCCTAGACTCGTTTTTCAGTCCCATATTTTTTCTAATATGGACCTGAGATCACTCTGCCGATCTCCTACACGTGGACCGGTCGAAAAAAATTATTTGCAAAAATCTGGTTTACAAAGCCCGAGTTTTTCATTTTTTCCTCATACATTTGTATTACAAATAAAACGCACTCAGTCAAAGAGAGAAAGAAATGCAAATGTGTTTCATGCCAAACAAGCAATTTTGTCCATGCCGTCGCGAGGGACTCCCCATGGTGCAAATTTTGCACCCTCAAAAAATCCCATTGATCTTCATCAGATCGTTTAAATGTGAACTACTATTGAACAGAAAGAGGTAGTTTACTACTTACCTATCCACATCAACCAAGACACTTACTGATATTTTTTAGGTTTTGGGAGTTGAACTCGTCTACCTTTGCCTATACGAAGCCCCCCCTAAGATTTCTGAGTTTGTGACATGACTATTTTTGAAAAATAAGAAGTACAAACAGTCCCTGACATTATAGCATCTTTAAACGTGGTACATTCAATACAACACCAAATTAAAAGCACAGATGAAATTCATCACCTGAAAATCTGGATGTAAACAAAGTTGAGGGTGTCAAAGTCGGAACCCATGTGTATTGCATGCAAGGTAAGATTTGGCCACCAAATCACCATTTTGATCCACATGGTAACCAAATCACCTACCATGATATACCCAAGACTCTTAGGAAGAACCCCGATACCAAATCATTAACTTGCTATACTGGATCAGGAATTGATCGAGTTTCGAAAAGCATGCGGTGCCATGCCCGGTCTTTGCGTTGAGATGACCATTCACATGGTGCCTGGTGTCACCGAGGCAGTTAATAAGATTATCAGTTGATGTTACTGTTTTCAAATTCATGCGTGAAATGACCCCTGCTACTATTACTGTTTCATCAATGGCTCTCACTAGGAGCATTATTTTGCATTGTTTGAATGTAACATTTGAAAAAACAATTTAAGATTAGCTTACCCCACCCCGCTGCTGGTAAGTACGTCCTTGAAAAGTACCAACCACACTACTATGACTTGACTTCATTCAAAATAGTCTTTTACTCCGCCTTCAAATGTCTTGAACATAGTCTTTATTTCCATCACCACATGTATATTCTCACATCTTGATCGATACGTACGCTGTGACAAACGGAGATACAGAATGCTTGCTGCTTTTGCCGTATTGTAGTTATAGACGGTAACCATGGTAACGAGATGGAAATAGTTTGGTGTCCGTGGTCAGGTACCCCAGGTCACGTGTCAGGTATCAGGTATCAGTTTGCTCTTCGTGGCAACGATCTATATAAATCCGACTATGTTAAATCAACGGTCTGTACATGACCCCTCTGCCCAAAGTGCTATTATTTTTTTTCCAAAAGACAACAACCGTTTTATTAATTTCTAACAGTACCAAATTACCTTTCCCTCTGATTCCAAAACCGACGTACATACGATAATCGGTTGTTTTTTTTTTCCAATGTATGAATACGTGTCATTTTTACCGGAATGGGTCCCCCCCCCGAACAAATAAATACACCAATCAATGCCGTGACGAGGGCATCAAATCTTTAATTTTTTCCAAAAATTGGGGCTTTTTAATTTCCCATAATAAAATTGCCTTTTTAAAGATTCACATCTGTATATTGTCCTTAAAAGATAATTAAATATTCAATTGTCCCCCATGAATGTGAAAAGATGGTCCATAAGCTACAAACTGAAAACATAGTCAGCCGGCAAATACCCTTACCGTGGACTGCAATGAGCAGACTGCGCCCGTTTTAGTTTTTTAGCCGGCTTACACCAATTCGCGCGGAGGCTGCGGGGGTTTATGCGTTCGAGGCCTCACTAGACTGGGGAGTTTCCTCTCCATTATTATCGACCTCCCTGGGTGAATCTTCTGGCACCCTACCTCTCTTTTTTCTATAGGGGTTATGTGATAATTGGCAATTTACCCTCTTTGGTCCATCAAAAAGAGGAATTCTGAGTTTGTGTGGTGATTGTAGACGGCATAAGTAGCCTTAACTATAGAGTTAGGATTATACACAAAACTTGGTATCCCTGGTCGGCATTTTTTTGAGTTTTGCTGCCATTTCTATATCAGAGCATCCATAATGCCATTTTGATAGACACATTGTACAGCTCACCCGATTTAATATTCATAATTTGCATTTATGACACCCCTGAAAAATCAACTTTAATAATTAATGCTTATCTTGGTATTTAAGGTCACAGTGTGACCCTTGAGTTTCCGAGTATCTATTTTTGGTTTGTAACTTTGGCCATATAATTATTATGTAAAGTAGACATTTCTAGAAGAAATTGGAACGATAACCCGATGATGGCATCCAATTAATGTAAAACTTTCGTATTTTGAGAAAAATACTAAAAAAACACGATTTTGCCCCCAAATTTTCAGACAGCCATAACAAAAACAATTAAAGTTTTCATGATTTTCTTATGGTATTTTTTAAAACAAGACAAATTTGTGCTGGACGTTGTTTATTCATTTTTTTAAAATAGAGCCTTATACTTTCGAAATATAAGGAAAAATGTAAAAAAAGTGTGATTTTTACTTTTCTTTTCCAAAATTTGAGTATCTATTGGAGACTATCTTTAGTTAGGAAATCGAAAATAAAAATTGAGAAAACCGTCCCTATAGAAACCGAATGCTATCGTAGGAAAGTTAAACCTTACCTTTTACTTCGTATTTTTGGAGTATCTTGTCTGAATTTGCAAATTTTGGCGAATTGAACATTGATAAAATCCGTGTTTTTAGTAAAAAAGTTAACTTTTCACGCCATTCAAGCTGTCTCTTTCTCCAAGAACTTTATCTGAACTTCCAAAATTGAGTATTTTGTGCCAGTGATGAAAATAAATATTTAATATTGCCCTATTGAATCAAACCTATTTTGTCCTCTAACTCCCGAAATTAGAAGAATTTGAAAATTTAATTTTATTGATTTTTTAGTTTTTTTCTTTTTTCCAAGATGCGTTCGCGCAAAAGTACTCGCACGCTTCATTACTCAGCAAAAATCACCGCGGACGCGATGGTGCCCTTGCGCCGACGGCTGAAATGTCCTTAAATTCCCGCCGTGTTAGACCCCAACCAGGACTAGTAGGATAGAAGAAAGTCGAGACCAAAAACCAAACGCTGGTTTTTTGTGACTTAAATGGTCAAATTCAGCTGTTTTAAATCGGGCAAAAAATACAGCTCAGGATTGTCTGCCGTGGATAACCTTTGTTGGTTACTATAGAACACAGTTTTGGATGTTAAAATGTGCACAAATCAAATTCCGTTGTAAAACCAAAAGCACCAGGGTGGACACTGCCCTTACACGTTGTGGCGGCCATTTTTGAATTTTTGGGTCCAGGGGCTCAAAATCTGGAAATTTTATTTAGCTTTTTTGCGGAAAAATGACCTATATGCCTTACAAAGAGTGAAATTCCAAGTTTTTTGTGTGCATTTTACGATGGAACTAACCTTTTTAGCCGATTTGGATTCAAATTGGTATATATGACCGCTAGTTGTTATTTCGTTTTGGGCTCAATTTTGAGGCAAAATTATCGCATGTTTTATAAGCGAAGCTCATCTTTCACATTACGAATAAATTCTGAAAATTACTCTTATGGTTATGCATAACTTATACAGCCATTTATGGCGGCCATTTGACCTCTGTGGGTTACATGATCAAAATAATCGATTTTCTTCCTTTGTCGAAGCCACGGTCTTTGTGCGCATTTTAACATCGAAATATGCATTTTTAGCAAAAATTTTATTTTCAATTTAAACAGTTCCATTTTGTTTTTTTTTAAGGAAAGTCACAAATCAGGTGTCCCCAAAAGCTTATTTTAAACAATTAGTTTCTGCAACAAAAAAAAATTAGTGGCCATGTGGCAGGGAAACTAGATAAGTTATGACCTGGGATGTAACTGTCTATTACCCCTTTTATTTTTGAGATGCAGCAACTTTTTTGGCCCCAAGTGTTCCTTTTACAAAGTACAATATGACGCCAGTTGCTGATTCTCCTCAGGAAGATAGGGATCGCAAATGATCTATATGCCATGGTTTAGAGCACTCTCTGACCTCCGAAGTTACTGAATAATAGACCATTTGCATGATCCCCGAAATGCACATCTCATTCTGTGGCCCATTTCCATCCGGAACTGTATCGGAAGTCATGTTTTACAAAAAAAATGTTGTTCGTTCGCGTCGCCGACAGTGCCTAAAATTACAATACAAAGTAACTTTCACGTGACGTTAATCTTAAAAAATGGTAAGAAGAAATAAATCTATGACAGAAAAACAATCGAGGCACTGGTGTTAAATTCACAACAAAACGTGATTTTTTTTCGATCGTAACGGTGGCCCTACTTGTCACCTGACTGACGATTACAACAACTATAGTGCAACGTCACAGAAGGGTAAGTTTTGCTGGTATTTCGTTACGCTCCTAACCGTATGTTTTTAGGCCGACTTGAGGCTGGTAAAGTTCCAGGATTTGAAATGGGCACCAGAATGAAATGAGAGCATTTATTCGGGGTCGTGCAATGGTCTATTGACCAAATGTCCAACCAATGCCTCCACTGTGGACACACTTAATTCCTGCCTCATTAAACAACAACGAACTTGAAATGTTTATTTAATATTTTGAAATACGTTCACGTTTAATTTTTTGCGAATGTGAATTAACTGATTTCGAATTTCGGAGAAGTTGCCCCAAATGTTCTAGCAGTATAGGACCGGATTTTCGCGTCGAATTGATAAGTGACCTTTCTTATTTCTCGTAAGTTGTAATTGTTGATTACTTCCGCATTGCCATCTTTGTGAATGTCAGACCCGCTTTCTAAAAGCCTTTAAACATACTCGGCAATTTTTTTAATGGAGTTTTGTACACAGATAAGCCCCAGCTCTATGTTATCAAGGTTTATATCTTGTAAAAACAAAAGCACCAGGGTTGACACTGCCCTTAACGTTTGTGGCGGCCATTTTGAATTTTTGGGTCACGGGATCAAAATATGGAAATTTTAGCTTTGTTGCGGAAATGACCTATATGCATTAAAAGAGTGAAATTCCAAGTTTTTGTGTGCATTTTACGATGGAAATATACCTTTTTAGCCGAATTTGATTCAAATTTGGTATTATGACCGCTATTTTTTATTTCGTTTTGGGCTCAATTTTGAGGCAAAATTATAGCGATGTTATAGCGAAGCTCATCTTTCACATTACGAATAAATTCTGAAAATTACTCTTATGGTTATGCATAACTGTATAGAGCATTTATGGCGGCCATTTTGAACTCTGTGGGTTACATGATCAAATAATAGATTTTTCTTTGTCGATCGAAAGCACGGTCTTTGTGCGCATTTTACGACGGAATTATCGCAGTTTAGCCAAAAATTGATATTTGGCCGCAATTTTGTTTTTTAAGTCAAAAATCAGGGTGGCACGAAAGCTTATTTGACCACAATATAGGTTCTGCAACATAAAAAAAATAGTGGCCATGTGGCAGGGAAACTAGATAAGTTATGACCTGGGATGTACCTGTCTAATACACACTTTATTTTTGAGTGCAGCAAACTTTTGCCCCAAGTGTTCCTTTTACAAGGTACAATATGACTGCCAGTGCTGATTCTCCTCAGGAAGATAGGGATCGCAAATGATCTATATGCCATGGTTTAGAGCACTCTCTGACTCCGAAGTTACTGAAATAATAGACCATTTGCATGATCCCCGAAATGCATCTCATTCGGTGCCCATTTCCATCCGGGGAACTTGTATCGGAAGTCATGTTTACAAAAAAAATGTTGTTCGTTCGCGTCGCCGGACAGTGCCTAAAATTACAATACAAAGTACCTTTTCACGTGAAGTTAATCTTACAAAAATGTAGAAGAATATCTATGGAACAAAAAACAATCGAGGCACTGGTGTTGAAATTCACAACAAAACGTGATTTTTTCGATCGTAACGGTGCCCTACTTGTCACCTGACGGACGATTACACAACTATAGTGCAACGTCACAGATAAGGTAAGTTTTCTGGTATTTTCGTTACGCTCCTAACCGTATGTTTTTAGCCGACTTGAGGCTGGTATAAGTTCCAGGATGGAAATGGGCACCGAATGAGATGCATTTCGGGGATCGTGCAAATGGTCTATTGACCAAAATGTCCAACAAGGCCTCCACTGTGGACACACTTAATTCCTGCCTCATTAAACAGAACTTGAAATGTTTATTATTTATTTGGAAATAAGTTCACGTTTAATTGTTTGCGAATGTGAATTACTGATTTCGAATTTCGGAGAAGTTGCCCCAAATTGTTCTACAGGATAGGACCGGATGTTCGCACGAATTGATAAGTGAAACCTTTCTTATTTCTCGTAAGATTGTAATTGTTGATACTTCCGCATGCCATATTTGTGAATGTCAGACCGCTTTCTAAAAGCCTTTAAACATACTCGGCAATTTGTTAATGGAGTATTTGTACACAGATATACCAATCTCTATGTATATCAAGGTGTTATATCTGGTAAATAAGGGTGCAGTATCGCTTCTGTAATTTGATATTGCTCTTACTGCCCATTTGTGAAGCTTTATTGGTCAATATGACATTTCCAAGTAAGATTATGATCTCTTAATACACCGAGAAATTTTGTATATTTTACTTTTTAAAGGTGCATTTCGTGATTCCAGCAGCTTCTGTTTTATTCATTCTTTACTAGATATTGTTGAGAAAAACTTATTCACAAAATTTGAGTTGATACCGATCTTGCGGTTTTGCGTTATGAACAATAGCTTGTTTCCCATAGGCCACTGTGTTATAATTTCTGTCCGTTTACGGACAGTAAATACAAAATTGCGAATTTCTTACAGATACGACCAAATTTTCACGTAAGATTAGGTACACGTGGATTACTAAGGCCAACGGTTCAGATGCTATAAAAATCTTATCTTTTTTAGGTAAGTCGGGGGGGGGGGCGAGGTTTTGGATCACGAATGTTATCCAATTATTTTATATGATTGATACGCATACTGTTTTCTATTACCTAAATAGTTTGTAAACCAGGTGTAAACAACCCCACGACACGCATAATATTCTAGTTTATGTAGTAATATCATAATTAATGGTGCAGGTGTCAAATGCTTTCGATATTGAATCCAAAAATACTGTAGATTCATTATTTTCTACTGCTTTAGTAGTTTTATAAACCAATTGAATAATTGCCATGTATGTGGAGTGGTTTGCTCGGAAGCCAAACTGGTTTTCATTTCGTATTTCATGATTGTCTACAAAATTCATACACCTAATTGTCCATTTTTTATCGAGGTAAACTGACACAGGGCGGTAATTGAAGAAAATGTCAGTATTTTTTTTATAAATTGGTGTTACTTTCGCAACTTTAATTTTTCTGGGAATAACACACTGTGTGAATTTGATAAGTTGAATATTGTGGTAAGTGGGTGTACTAATTCATTGTTAAAGGTCCATGGCCCGATCGCTAATAGCCTCGTCCCCAGAAGCCCAGATTTTACCGGAAGCGGTCAACATTTTGGTATCAGAAGAAAGCTACTATTTTTCTCATTTACCCTGTGAAATCTTAGGGCCAAAGGATATTTGGTTTGGAAGTAATGAGCGAAAATGTACCCCAATTTGGTCGACCAATATTAATTTTACACAGTACTCTATGGGGCTTACGAAATCACGTTTTCTGCTCTCACATGAAAACGCATTGAAATATCGGCGTGAAACTTGACAGGTGGGGTTTTTGGGTGAAGGCCAATCTATCAAGACGAAAACTTCATATCCTTAAATCGGGCCATCCCCCTTTAAGGATCATATGAAGGATCCCATGGTGCACCTATGACACAAGTTTGGTTCCAATTGAACTTCAACTTTTCAATTGAGGTCAATTTTACATTTTAACCTATTTTCAACTTGACCTCACATGACCTTTGACCTTGGTATATGACGTTTGACCTCATCCACATATGAGGGATCCCATGGTGCACCTATGACACAAGTTTGGTTCCAATTGAACTTCAACTTTTCAATTGAGGTCAATTTAAAAACAAAAAAATAACGATTTTTTTAAAAACTTAACATTTTAGTGACACACACATCCACACACACACACGCGCGCGCGCTCGCACACGCACAACGGATTGCTAAGTGGTCCTCCAAGTGGCCCACAAAAAGGTAAAATGGGGGGCCAGGTCTAAGTTAAAATTGAAAATAGTAAACCAACCTGAACTTCCTAGGCCATATTTTGTGTTAGAAATGATTTTAATGATACTCAGCACGATATCAAGATAACAAAGTCTGTGAGTCTTTCTACTGAGTAATTACAGTACTAATTTTACACCCACCCTATAGGAATATTTTGACTAGTATAGAAGCCACATTTTCAGAGGGGATCAAAACTCATCGGTGTCTCCACGCTTCAGTAGCTCGAAAAATCCGTAGTCAACTTCTGGATTCTTCTTGCTGAATGGGATGCAGAGGTCTAGCAGTCCAATGTAATGCATAATTTAAGTAACTGAGTCGCTTCGTTAATGAGAAATTTACATTTTAATTACGACCATTCTGTACATAAACCAATGACAATTTATTTGGAGGTGTGCAACCTACAAGGTCACGGTTTATTCCGAACATGTTCATAGGGTACTCTCTCATGGCGGACACTAAGTTTCCTTACCCCGACAGTTCCCAAAACTTATACAGTGTGTATCAAAAACAGTATGCATGAAGAAACACATTTGCCCCTGACCTGTTAATCCAACTGTGACGCAGTTGATGTTTGCATAATCTGCGTATTATCTAATTTCTATGCTGAAAAAATGATGAAGGAATTTGGTGAAGAAATCAGGCAGATACGATAGATTTCTAGGCTGATCCATTTTATCCCATTTCATGGGATTTACACCGGGATTTACACAGCGAAGCTGGGGTATCAGTTCCATCATTTTGTCTGAATATGGTAACAAATCTTTCTGACATTTGCTTCACGACTTTATCTTGGCATATATGTTTAATTGACGCAGCTCATATATCTATTTATCTACTTATAATATATATAAATAATACAATACTCTTCGCATGCTCTTCGGATTCTTGATCATCAGCGGTTTGACCAACAACCTGTTTTGTGTACTATGGATGTGTGTTCATTGTATACCTCAATCACAACCTATCCAATACTAAAGGTTTGGAAGCAATGAAATTTTATCTTGATCAGCGTGTATAGACCAACCAATTTCTGCCACAGATATACTTCACTTGCCTGAGCTGGTGCTCATGGTCAACACTGCCTCCATATTAAAGGTGTGGCCTAGAGTGCTTGACTCCGCCTTACAGAAAACCTGTCAAATGAGTAGACCATCAACCATTACCTGCTTCATGGATAACGAAGATCCCCTTCCTTTTGTAATCAACTACCATCTTAATAATTTCACCATCAAGAACATCATTCTTAAGAACTATATCTTTTTCGCGCTCATCCATCTACCAAGCATATCTTTACCAAGCCGCCTATTACTGTAACAGCATATCGTCGTGAACGCAATATCAGAGTTCAAGTTATACGTGCCTCTGACCCATAACAGTCTTCTGGTATGCTTTCATGTGACAGACATAGATGCAAGACTTGTGCGCACGTTCTTCAAACTACTGAGATTGTTGGATCAAACGGTGTTCGACATTTATTACACTATTTCTTTACATGAACATAAATTGTAATTAGTGATTACATATATACTTTGATTACTTGATGTATTGATGTTACACACAAGGAAGAAAAGTTTCCAAAAATTTGGGTGGAGATAGAGCCACTACCAAATCTACCTTTAAACATTAAGAGCCTTAAAAATTTGTAAGCGTATGTTTTTGTTGTATGGCCCGTCGTTTTATACCTTATCAGTTTCTTAATCACTTGGTATATTGAAATCCAGGGTTGGAACTTAATTTTTGAAAACTTTTGATGCCAGAGTTATAGTCGCAACTGTCATTTGAGCAGATGTTAAGTTTCAGGCCTGTGGGAAGCATCGGAGAGGCATCCGACTGTTTTCCGAGACGTATAAATAGGAGTTAATGAAGTTCAACGTAACGTTCAGTGCCCAATTTTCATCAAACTAGAATTGGCATTTAGGCTAAGCAAAGACGGCACCACAGTTTGTACACCGCCTCTCCCTCATTGCAAGGCAGCAAATAATTCCCAGAGGGAAAAACCAAATAGCACAGCAGATTCCCAGAAGAGAGAAATTTTCTGAGAGCATACCAACACGGCACGTAGGACAAGATCCTGGGACCACGACAACTTGCTGTCCGCCGCTCTGGACTGTCGTAACGGTGACCGTGCCAGTTGGTGGATACGTAGACATAGGTTGGGCAGTTGGATAACCGACTGTAAGAAAAAAAAGTATAGGAAAATGTAAATGAAAATACATGCATAAAGGTGGACCATGTCAAAAAATAAAGTGCTTGTCATTAGTCCAGGATTAATTGCATAATAAAGCCACAAATTTAATATCAAGCTAAACTTATTTTTATTATAGTATGAGGAATGAAATATCGAAAGTCGCCGAAAATACCCCTCGTGCTAATTTGGGAATAAGGTGGTAAATCTTGTGCAAGGGTGAAAGTTAAAAGGATATCAATTGAGTTAAAATATTGACTAATGCATTCTTCACAGTTATTAAGAAATAATGTATTTTGTTTGCCTAATATCAATTATCTCCAGTTCTGGTACTACAGGCCAACAATCGTAATGGAGGTAAAAATCAGTAATTCCATATTATAACAAATATGTTGATTTACTCCACTTATAGTGCAGCAGGTACTATGATAGTCATTCAGATACAAGGACACCTTGAGAAGTACAAGCTCTAGGGACGCATTATTAGATTGCAAGGGGGCTGAGTTTGGGTCTTGAAATATTTTATTGTTTTCTATTAAAAACCCTTAAATCTGTCAACTTTTTCCTTTTCCTCTTGATTGAGACAAACCTTTTTTCCTCCCCTGCAACATAATGTTTTATCTACAATCGCCTCCTGGGTAATCTCGATATTCCGAAGGTTCGTTTAAAATATTCCGAAGGTTCGTTATTCCAAATCCTAAAAAGGGGTTCGCGTTTTCGAATTTTAAAAAGGGTTCACTACTCCGAATTTTAAAAAGGGTTTTCTATTCCGAAACTTAAAAAGTAGTCGCAATTCCGAATTTCAAAAAAGGTTGTATTTGTTCTCAGGTTCAATTCCCTTTGAATAAGTTGAGGAAATAATAAATCTTTTATATCTCTGCCTATAATTCTTTCGATAATGCTATAAATAGATTGAAAATTCCATGCCGAAAAAAACCAACATAATCCCCTTAAAAATAGCTGACCCGATCATGGTACAATTTCAATGTTTTCTCCTTCACGTACATCAAAATGAAGTGAACAGTTGGAAAAATACATCAAATTCAAAAAGTCTGAGGTAACCAACAGATTTTACTCAAACAAGTACAAAATCATTGAAGTGTGACAATTATTAAGAGCTCTGTAACCATTTTTGTAAAACATGCGAAGATACAGTCAGTGAAAAAGTTTGATTCAATTTTGTTTCGATACTTGCGGTTATTGAATCTCAATCCTCTACATGCCTATAATTTCTCTGGATGCAAATGTCTGCGATCATGGCATAGCGCATCTGACAAGAGCTCTGCCCTGCCTGAGAGTGTCAACTTCTTCGAGGTAATCCGTCTTTAACTTTCCTGTTCATCAAAATTATATGGACGACTTACAAAAACATTTGATGACCCCACAAGAAAAAAATCAAGAAGCATGGGCTAATATCAGGAGATCTCGGGAGCCATTCCACCTGGTGGTTCAATGCAATGACACGATTGCTGAACAGTTCTACAAGATGTTTTGTTACAGTTTTCCTTCTGTATGGAAAGGCGCCATCCTGTACCCACCAAGCATGCTGAAACTATCCATTTCTCTGCACGCGAAACTGGGGGAAGTTCTATTCAGTGAATGGAACAATGCCATCATTAAACATCTGGCGTTATTGATCTCCGTTTATGTTGCCTCTGAAAAAGAACAGTTCAAAGATTGTTCCTAGATCCTGTGCCAGTATGACCCTTCTGTCATCATTCCGTAAACAGTCAAAATCAATAGGAGGCTGCCCTCTTGGTGCATACTTTTGTACATGTGAGTATTCACAAACAGCTTCATCTCCAAGGTGTCCCAGGAAACGCGGAGGACGGTGTTTGAGTCACTAGCAGAAATCAAGTCGACGTTGATAGTCTTGTGCCTTCTTGGACCTCTTGTCTGCCCTGCTTGCAGGTGATCACTAACTGCTTAGACATTGGCAGGCTAATGGCAACAGATCTTCCTGTTCGGGGACGACCACGAAGTTCCTTGTTCAGATCTTATTTTGTTCCTGTTCTGTGGTCCTTTTCATTTTTTTTTGTAACCGGCACCACGTGAAGGCGGCCGCGGGTGTACGTTTGGGTATTAATACTAATATTAATATTGATTGTCACTTAATCTATAAATTAAATGAAATAAACTAAATATAAACCTACTGATTTTAATATTTCAATTATTAAAAAAGAAAGAAAGAGGTTCAGCATATGACCAGTTTGCCACCCAAACTAACTCACTCTGATAAAAAAGGTATGTCTTCAGTCTAGTTTTTAAAGTGGAAACAGTTGGTACCCATAGTCTTACTTCGTGGACCAGCACTAAGAAGACCATTCGATGATGAGCGTAGAGAAATACTTGGATTATAATCTGAGATAAGTTCCTCGACGTACTTGGGAGCCATACCTTTTCGTATCTTATAGGTGGTAATGAGTAAGATTTTGCAAACGGATGCGGTCTTTAACTTTTAGCCAGTGTAGATTGTTCAGAACAGGCGAAATGTGCTCATATCGGTTTATCAAAGTGACAAGTCTCGCTGTTGAGTTCTGTACTCGTTGTAAAGGTGCAATATGACTGAAAGGAAGACCACGCAACAGAGAATTACTACAGTCTAATCTAGTGGACACAGAAGCATGAACCACGGCGTCTGTGATCGGTTGATCTACATACCTACGGATCCGCGCCAATCTTGGTAGATTCCAAAAGAAGTGCCTAACACCAAAACCCTTAGCATAAGATTCGGCAGTGTTGATTCTGGCCATCACCGAATAAAATAGCTGCTAGACTGGAAGGAATGCGATGCTTAGAATGAAATGCATCACAATCTCCGTCTTCGACTCCTTCAGCATAAGCCTATTGGTGAAGGCCCAAGATCTTACTCAGAGATACCAACTTTTCCAATTTTTGTTATCGCTTCAGAGTCTTGGGATGACTACGAGTCGACATATAGTTGTGTGTCCATTCTGCATAAATCATGTTAGAATCCTATGACCTAATTAACGGACTCACATAGCTAAACTACACAACAGCGAATTCTCACAAAGCTTACTCGAACTCGCTGTGAACATATTTCAACCATCAGTTTCTTTAAACAAACAATACCGAGAAGTCTCGAAGCTGCTAATTAATGACATATCAATGTTATGATTTGAGGTGGGGGAGGGTGATTCAAATTGGTCGGAGCACGAAATACAAAGCAATAAAAAATAGTATAGTAAACATGGGGAAATGTAATGGATGTTTTTGGTTTAGTTTTTTTTCATAACAATTTTGACACCAATGTTTTTTCCAAAACAGAATTTTATGGAATCTGAATAATTATGAGTGTCATTTTTTAAAATGTTGTTCTTGGGGGTTTTTCCAATCATAAGGGGGCACAAATTTGTAAAGGGTAAACAATAAAGTTTAAATTGTTGTAAAATTATACCAGTCTGTTTCGCTGCTCATAAGGTTGTCTAAAAAAAGGTATAGTTTTTGCCATATTGTGGGACCTATTGTTTTAGTACAATAGGCTCAAGAAAGTTCAAGTCATTATTTTATAGACCTGGTCCAATTTTGTTGAAACTGGTTTTAAATTGTTTTATTGGGTCATACTAAATAAGAAAATGTATATCAGATTTGTGTTTTTCAACCTTTCAAAGTGGAACTTTTTCAGATATGACAGGTGGTCTCCCATAGACCCTGTGGAACCACGCCATTTGCCCTCTTAATCATTTTTTTTTTATCAAAAACTCCATTGACCACGCGAGAAAGCGACCTTTATATTTTCGGCGTCTTGTACCGTAAGACGAACAATTTTGCACCGTTTTTTTTATAACAAACCGATGAATCTGAAAAAATTTACCCCTTACACCTACCGTACCCCACCCACCCAGGGTGACCTTTAAACCCTTTTTAACCTTTAATCTTGTACTATAACACTCAGGTTGGGCAAACTATACGCTTTCATGTTAATCCTTGAAAGGTACTGAACATGATGGTATAGGCTTTAAACACATTTTGGCCACCCTTTTCTATTTTGCCCCCGTATAAACCAGTGTAAACCTTACCCCCTAAAATTCATCAAGAACACATTTAAAAAAATGACACCATGTTTTTGGAATTCCTCATACAATTTGATATAGAAAAATCTTGGTTGCACAGACTTAATAGTATACTAAAATGTTTCAACAAAAATACATTCCACATGTACTAGTAGGGTAAAATTGGGTAAGTGGGACACTGGGGTAGTGGACACAAACTACATATTTCCCTCAATCAAGAATAAAATTTGGCAACATGAACACAGTTTTCCAACAAAATCTACGTAACCATGTTTCTTCTTTAACTTCAACTCAAAATTGATTTTATTCTATCTTGAAAGTGTTTAAAAAGGTCACCGGTCAACACTGACCTCAATTTAGTGCCAAAATCTGCGATTTATTCCGTAATTAAGGGTGTTACTTGCTAAAACTCAAATATTTTTACTGAAAAGTATAGAAAGTTTAAGGTTTACCTTAAATCTATGATAAAATTGTTTTTAAAAAAAAAAAAAAAAAAAAAACTTAATAAAATTTCTGCCAATTGATAATGCAAATGAGCTAATAATTAATGCTGTCTGTCCCACTTACCACCACCCCACAGAAATTCACTTAGGTAAAAGTGGGACATGGCTTAGTAAGCTGGTACTTATTTTTATTGTTTGTGTATGTTTTGCAGAAAAAGACTACTTCTAGAACATTGTGTCATTAAATACACAAATTTAGATGATACAATACAATATTTATTTCTGCAAATATTATTTTAAAAGACAAAAAATTGATAAATAGGGCAATTTTCGGCAAGTGTCTTCAAGTACGCGTGACAAATTATGAAGCGCAAAAATATAATATCTTATTTTGTGTATTGGTTTAAGATGTCCCTATAAAGTATTCTTGAACACTTTCAATTTATTAACAGCAGTGGCATATATTATTCTTTTCGTGATAGCCTACTCCCTAATTGCATAATTAACCCAAAACTAACGTGGTCCCACTTACCCAATGTGGGAATTAAATGGGGGGTAACTTGGACAGTTTCTAATTAGCACGTTTTCTAATGGCATGGGTAACTTATACGAATATTTAAACAAATGCCTCCTGACCCACAGTTGATATTAAAAGTAAAATGGGTTTTTCATAAAAACCGACCATGTCTTTGTTTCGAACCAATTTAGGTTAAAGTGTCCCCCCCACTAGACACCACTTTACCCTCCATTCACTGTACATGCGATCTTATCTGGTAAATTTGTTATTTTCATGGTGCCTCGTTTCTTACGTATCTCCTACAACGCCGTACCAAGGCTTATAAGACTAAGTTGTCATGTAGTGATAAGAGATCGAGTGTTTTGACTTTGTACATGAAACAGTTACTGGAATTTACAAACCAATTGATCCTGCGTTGAAGCTGCACCGGTGATGTAATGCCAATACCTGTTGTGGGGCCTATTTTGTATGATTCGCTAACGACGGTAAGGCTATAACTCTTGCACATCTTAAAATGTAATCATCAGGGCCTCAGAAGTTACGAATTCACGCTTGCAATGTTAGCACGGCGATCTGTACCCAACTCGGTATCAGTGCTTTTATGGCTTCACATAAACAGAACGGCTATTTTGCTTGTGAATCACCAATCTTGTCATCAGAACTACTCTCCGAATCAACGCTTTCGTTCTCATCAAGTATTCATCAAATAGTAAATTTGTTGCTTCGAAAACATCAAAGACGGCTAATTATTCAGCTGTGAAACCACGGTAGGCACAATCCATTATGGCCGACTTCAAAGTTGAATCGCTTGGTTGAATATGGTAATTTGGTTGGCGAGTGTGAGATTTTGACCACCACTACGTCTCCTTGCTCCTGGATCATAAGTTGTGGCAACCGTTCCAGAGCTGGCTATCGTATATTTATGAGTGCTGCTGATAACCATAGCAGTAGCGACCACCTACACCACAATCAAGCTAACCGACAATAGAAGACATAGTACCATGTCCCATAAGTTATAAGCCCCTATAACCTACCCAGGGAAAACTGAGTCGTTTTCTGTTTTGCTATTCTTTTAGGGGATTTAATTTCAAAGTACCTGATACTTCGGGCTAGTTTCCTTATAATTAATTTGTATATATGCAAGTTGTTTTAAAATTATATTGAACAATTTTCGCTTTAATCCCATTTTTAGTTTTTTTAACTAGTTTGCGACAGGCATGGCCCTTGGTCAGTAACACCTACACTTTTAAGTTTACCATCGATTTTTCCTACCTCCAGGCTACGCTTTTCTGGTTCAAAATTTCTTCTCAAAATTTCTTCTAAGTTCTAAGTTATTCCAATATTAATACAATTTTTTATATGTTAAACAAATCCGCTTAAAGTCACATAAGTTATCCAATATTACTTTTAGCTACTTTTATTTACATAACAGGGTATTCCTGAATAAGACCCACAATTAATAAATTCCAGCAGCTCACAGCCTTAGGCATACACTTCGCAAAATACGCCAATATGGTACTTCGGTCAGAAAGTTTTTACACTAACAAAATAACCATAATCTCTTAAGGATATCTCCGTTTCATTTTTACAACCAAGAACAGCAAGCACAAGGATTGCCATCACCTAACATGAATAAAGTCCTAAAACCATTTTAAAAGAGTAAGAATTTTAAGCCTCAGCCTTCGCCGAGCAAATTATGTAATGTAGAGTGTTGAAAACACTCATTAAAAAAACTTCTAACATTAAAAATACCATATATTCGTTTAAGGATATCTCCGATCATTATTACAACCAAAAACAGCAAAATGATGCAATCTTAGGTGATAAAGAGGTCCTAAAAGTATTTGAAAGAGTAAGATTTTTAGCCTTTTGCCAATCAAATTCCGTAGTCTTGTATGTAAACAAAGGGGCTGGAAGTGACAGCGGCCGCGTTCGGCGCTCTTGCCCCTTTTTTCGACCCGTGAGGCCATTGCGGTTCCGATTAGCCCTGCGATTAGCGATAAACCTTGTCAAGGATTAGAATTACAAATCTGGCACACCGATCCTCCCTCGCGTGGTCTTAGGGGGTAGGTAGCGGACCTCATGATACATTGGCGCTCGGGTTTGAACCTCGCAAATCTAAAATTTTTCATTATTTTTTCAGGTCAGAAGAAAAATTTTTAAGTCCCAAAAAAGATAAAAAAAATAATAGCTGCCCTTGAGGTTATGAGGGAGACCTGCTCCTGGAGCATGAGTATTGGTCAAAACTATACCGCGTGAAATTGGTTGAAGCTTGCTCAATTTTTCGGTTAGTGTAAAAGGCAGACACGCAGAAATGGGGGAGGGCAGAAAGATCAGCATGGGCAGAATGAGCAATAGAATGAACAGAAAAACACAAATGGGCAAGTGAGCAGATTGAGCAGCACGAAGCAGTAAGGGACAGAATGGCCAGAAAAGCCTTAATTGGCATGCAGAAAGGGCACATATGGGCATATAATTATATATATTATATATATATATATATAATATTATATATATATATATAATATATATATATATATCTTATATATATATTATATAGGAACTTGCGGAAAATTGGTAAATTGGGTTTTTTTCCATCATTTACTGGACTTTTTTGACTATTTCACTATATATATATATAATATATGTTATATATAATATATATATATATATATATATATCTATATTATATATATATCTATCTAATATATATATGATGAGATGGGGTAGTCAATACAATCACCCCCAATGTCAACGGCAACCGGGCCCTTTGCTAATAATCTCATATTTACCTAATATTTACGCTTTGCGAGCACTTTGTTTTACTTACAATTCTTTAACTATTTTTAATTTTAATGTTCTAATGGTAATTTTTAGCGCGTTTTGCGCACACGTACTCCACAATTAAATTCGTTTTTAGAACCTTGCATTGCAGTGGGGGGTGTGCGGTCAAGTTTTGTAGCAGAAAGTGGTCGATATATAGGCAAATGCAGCACACTGCAACTCATTGGGCAAGTGAAGTATGAAACGGACCCTTAAATTTTACTGCCCGGTACTGTAGCCAATGACCTGCAGATGGAAAGTATGAACGACTTTAGGATCGGGCAGAGTACAAGCACGAGCAGATATCAGCGTTTTCATCATTTAGATTTTTTCTTTCTTCCGCAATTTTGTTTATATTTTTATTTGTTTGTTTTTATTTGTTGAGTTTGTATTTTTCCTGCATTTTTTTAACATGCAATTGTGTGCTTTTGTTTGGGTTTTGGTTTTTATTGTTTGTTGTAATTTTTTACTAAGTCTTTACTTCATTCTCGGTACGTTTATTCTGAACATGTAAGATACCAAGTAGCCCCCATACCGCCCTATCCTTGTTTGAGAATGTCTCGCACTAGAACACGCAGTTTGCTATGTTTAAGGATGAATGTATTTTCGTCGGCAATGCATTTTTTTCCCTTTGCAATCGGGGTCCATATACAAGGAAAAATTTAAAAACTGCCAATTTGTGAACCCCAACCCAAAGATGTTTCCCACCCCTACCTTATTTTGCTATTATTCTACCCGGGTATTCTTCATTTTTTGCCATTCTGCCCATTCTGCTTTCTGCCGATTCAGCCATGTCCATATTCTGCTCGCTGCATATTCCGTCCATTTTACTTTTCTTTTCTGTCTTTTTTTCTGCCGATTCTGCATGCCATTCACTTTTCGCCGATTTCTCTGCCCATTCTGGCTTGTCTGCCCTTTGCCACAACCGTTGACTGGAACTTTCTATTCTTCTTCTGCCCATTCCTGCTTTCTGCCGATTTCTGCCATGTCCCTTCCTCTCTTCTGCATATTCCGTCCCATTTTTACCTTTTCTGTCTTTCTTTCTGCCGATTCTGCAATGTCTCTTCTACTTTTTCTGTTTTCTCATTCTGCCGATTCTGCCCACTCTGCTTTCTGCCTTTTTCCATGCCCCAACCGTGTGAACTGGAATCACCCCTCTCTTGAGAACTTTGAGTTGACCTGCGGTAGGTCCGAAACACCGTCCACCAACCCGATAGTTTTGTATTAATGATAATCAGCGAAAATACGCGTGTTTCTCGTCCGTGCCATTCTGAAATAAATGACCGGGACAGCTGTAAAACAGAGCATCAATGGATACATCATTTTAATGTTACCGTAACGAACGGATGAACGGACGAACACACTACCGGGCAGAGTTTCAGGGCGATTTGTAGGAGCTGCTTCGCAGCTCAAAATGCCTTGGATTTCATTGGTGTTCCGCCGCTATAGTTTGAACTTACAAGTGTATTAATGATTTGGCATCACTTTAGAACTCATCAGAAACAAACTCTCTCGTAATTTACGGTCATCTTCACAAATGAACCTTGTACCCCTTCCGGTGACCAGTCGTTCTTAATGGTCATCGCTCATTTTCCAAGGCTTCATCCGAACTGTCGAACAAACTACCTTTAACATTAAAAATTGTCAGACTGTGATGTTCAATTTAAGCGCTCTAAAGTTACATCGTTTCAACTTGCTTTGATTATGAATTTTATAGTTTCAGGGATAATTAATTGTTATTGTATTTTGAAAATTAACTTAAAAGTATTTCTTGGTCTCTTTACTGTTTGTTTTTGTTTGTTTAGCGCTTTGAGCCTGCGGGGTTAAAGCGCTTTAAAAAAAAAAAAGGTACCGATTATTATTATCATACTAATATCCATTGCTCTTGTTATCAATAAGAACGCTCTTAGGGCCAAAATATCGCTTCCCCTAACGTATCCCCTTTGTATTGCGGTTTATTGCGTTTTGGATAAAAAAGGATTGGAATTATTAAGTTATGCAAATGAAGGGTAATCCCTAGAATAACAAGGATATGAATATTAATTTAAATAAGAAAAGAACAGTTAAGCTAATGAATAATTAAAATATCCACTATTCTACTGTTAGAGTTATTATTATTATAGGATAAGATGTTAGTGTATCTAGGCACGTTGGCCAAATATCTCATAGTCTTGAATTAGATGTATTTTTCCAACTGTTCACTTCATGCATTCTGTGTTGCACGTCTTCTAAGATGGCACACAATAGTTGGACGAAACTATGGTTACCCTTTTACAGCATTCAAAGCATTTTTTTTCATTTTTGACCCCTGTATTATGAATTCCCCCCCCCCCTTTTGGACTCCGCCCTTTTTTTTTTTTTTTTTTTTCGCTAAATTTGTTCGTTAACCTTCATAGAATACAAATCCACTAAGAAGTGACGCTCTGCTCTCCACGGTCAGTCACGGAATTCCTCCAAATGACCTAACTAGCTACAACACCCTTCAAGAAAATGGGCAAGCTTATTTTCTAAACGAAGTTAAAAATAATCACCGTAACACTTAGTGTACCTTTAATATACTTGATGACTATGTTTATTTACGCCTATGTATACAACCGTCAATGATATTACCAGGCTGTTCTGTGGTAAATTATTAACCTTTGCACTTATTCATCAAATATGTCTTTCAGCAATAACTATCTAGTAGCACGTAAAGGGTGGCGTGCATTTGAAATTGTAGTATGGTACGTTGATAACTGAAATATTGAATGTTCTACATCAAGACTATAAAGCGATAGTCTGTCATCCTATTGAAAATCCTTATTCAAAAGAGTTCATATGTGAAAATTGGTGAACTTCAATTTTTGGAAAGGTTACAAAGCAAAAAAAAAAAAACACAAAAGAAAAGAAAAACCACAAATAAAAAGCACAAGAGCACTAATAAAAGCACCAGATAGCTAGGATTACATCGGAATTGGGGAAGGATTTGTGATACATCTGAAACGTTAGCCTTATATATAGTATTGTGCGTGCTTAATTTGACGTGCAAATTCGACATCTCCACAAAGATATTCGCAATTTTATATTATCTATTCGTAAACAGAAAGAAATTACAGCACAGTGATTCAAGCCTTTGCTCATATTACCCTCAAAACGGAAGATCAGAATCAACTGAAATTTTGGAAAGGAGCTTTCTCAAGGATATTCAGTGAAGCATAAAAAACAACTGAAACATAATAGATTCACTAAATGCGAATTTCAACTTTGCACGCAATGTGGTACAAAATGAGCAATAAGAAATGGGCTCATATAGCAGAATTGATTCTTATGAAGTCTTTCATAGATTTTCATAAAATTTGAAGAATTATGTATTGTGTATGATTTCATGTAGGCCTTTTCAAGGGGGTCACCAGACCTAGACCAGGAGTCCAGAGATTTTATTCAGCTGAAAAGGTACACGATTTGAAGGACTGTTTACGTTAGGATATACAGACTGTCCCCCCCCAAAAAAAAAATGTACAATCAAAGATTAATTTTTTTTGGCCAAAAATTTAAGCTCATCTCAACTGGAGTTTTACTGATTCTTTTTAGGAGTGTTCCAGCTTTCATGAGATTTTTAGTTGGTGTAATTTGGGGGTCTGGTTCAGGAGTTATGGCTAATTATCTGAGACAGTTGAAAAACCTGTTGGGCCAGTTCGGCTATCCTGATATCAACAAAGTTGCCATTGAAAATCACCTTCAAGACATTCTTTATTGAAAATTAAAATAAAAAGTAGGTATAAAGTGCTGTTTCTTGTGATATAACATAATTTATAACTTTACAATGTCGCAATTGCTAATAAATACATGTAGCATTGGGAAATTCAATTCCAAACATTCTTATTGTCTCAGCCTTACTCCAGGTTTCAGCAGATGGTAGAACCATAAAAAACCCCTTGTTGAAAGTAAACTGAGACCTTTGAACACCATCCTTTCCTTTATTGCGCTTTGTTGAACACTGCTTTCTTCATCATATTCCTCCCTGGCATCTTGGAGGCAGTGGGGAATAGGGGAAGGGTAAATTATCCCTCCACATTAGAGCGTTGTCCGCACATTTGTCCCTCAACAGACTTGTGGCTGTTACATTAGTTTCAGCAGTCAATTTCCATGAATTTCATGATTGTTGTCCCCCTGGGAGTGAGTCCATCATTTCATCCACAACATAATAATTTCTGGTGCTTTCATTGAAAAATAATATATTGATTAGTTCAATGCATAATAATACATTCACTCTGATTCTTTTGTTTGAAAAGGGTTTAATACCACAATTGATGCTACACGCCTTATACCTTTAGTTTCTTGAACCTTGAAACAGGTGAAACTGGCCCAAGTGGTATTTTATCCTTTGTGTTCAACTGACAATATCTCCGCTTAGGGTCCATCAAATTGGATGGAATAAAAGCGAGGATTTAGCTTAGGAGCTTGTCTAACAAATAAAGTAAAAATATCAGGCAAAAATGCACAGTTTATATTTTTTAAATTTTTAGTTTGATTGTATAGTTTTTATTGGGACAGTCTGTAGTATCAAGATTGAGTATTCCATATTGCTGCCGGGTCACATCCTGTGAAAAACAATTAGAGGGAAAATAAACGCAATATCAGGGGTATGTCCAAAAGACACATCAATGTTTCCTAATAACATAAAGAAAAAAGTCAATTGTCATGTGTCTTCAAATTATTTTGTTACCAAGAGACATGATAAGAATGTTGTATGGAGTTCGAAGGTCGCAAAACCAGCTTTTCATATTATGTTGAGCCCTGTATAAACCTTTATCCTGCTTTCCGGTTGGTAGATTTTCTTAGATTTTTAGTATGTCATTCCAAATGTCAAATACTACCAAATTCTATTTAAAACAAAGTGGAGAAAGAAACACGCATCGCATACTAGAACACAGGGAACAATTATTTAACATGGACATACACAACATGCCTAAGCATGAACACCCTGGAAAAATCCTGGACATCCACGCCTGGGCAGGGAATTAAACCCCGGACCGCACGGGGCTGTTAACATAGCCTAAGTAGTAATGGCTGAGCGATCCGGGTATACAGTACAGACATACACACAGGACAAGACACTCCAGTATGCGAGGTCAATTCTGAATCCCCCCCTCCAGTGTACGATGCGCTTGTCTCATACCTACTTTGTATTTAAAACACTTTTCTTGCAATTATTTTTAGGCATTGACGCTTATTTTCATAAATGGGCCTGTCTAATGCGGAGCATTCCGGATAAATCGAGTATAAATTCTGTGACTTTCTCTTGAAACAATACCCTGTCTTTTGAAACAATTGAGAGATATAATTCTTCTATTAGCGGGACACGATAACAAAAGATACCAAATGCTTGTATATCAGTATATAAAAAAGTATAAGAAAATCAAGTTCTTTCCCCTGGTTCTTGCTTCGTAGCTTTCGTATATATGGGGAATAATTGTTCAAAAATTAGAACACTTAAAGATGCATTTCGTCATCCTTGCACATTTAGCTTTTTGTTTATGATTCACTAGATATCCTCAAGAAAAAGGTTATTTTCAAAATTTCAGATGATTGTGATGTTGCGTTGTGATGCCATGAGCAAACTAGTTGTATCGCGCTGCCCAATGTGTTGCAATTTCTGTCCGGACAGAAAATAACAAATTACGGATTCTTAGATGGAAGTTGCACTTAATATTAGGCACACATACTATACTTGGGCCAACGGTTGAGATGATATAAAAAATAACTTCTTTGAGGTAAATCAGAGACGTAGACGAGGCTGTGAATCACGAAACATCCCTTAAACTATCAGAGAAAAGGCAAGTGAAATGGATGAAAATTCATAATTAGTATATTCATTTCGGAGCTTTGGAAGTGGATAATTATTCTTCTTTAAATAGGTATTTTCATTGTAATTGATTTCCACTTCTCCGTACTCCCTTTGGCGCATAAATGTTGACATAATAAATGTAGACATATGAGCATAAGGGTTGGACTCCCAGAAAACAAACTTCCTCTTTGGATTTTTTCTATGAAACTTGACAGAGTAATAATTTTATTTACTTCATTGCACATAATAACTGCCCAAAGACATTATTATAACTGCAAGAAAACTGGAAGAAAAATGAAAAATATTGATCAGTTCAGAAATTAGGGGAGAAACATTAATTTCCATGAGCGCGAAAGCTGACATTTGTTTTTGCTTCTTCTTGCACATTGTGCCTTAAAATTATACTAATAGTGGCTTGAGATAAAAATGTACCAAATTAATTATGTGGAATCAAAGAGTTGGGGTTTGGTACATATTAAAGGTGGATGGCCCGATTTAAGTACGGTATATGAAGTATTCATCTTGATAGATTGGCCTTCACTCCAAAACCCCATCTGTAAAATTTCGCGCCGATATTTCAATCCGTTTTGATATGAGAGATAAAAACGTGATTTTGTAAGCCCATAGAGTACTGTGTAAAATTAATATTGGTCGACCAAAATGGGGCACATTTTCGCTCATAACTTCCAAACCAAACATCCTTTGGCTCTAAGATTTCACATTTTTTTTTTTTTTTTTTTTAGACATTATTATAACTGCAAGAAAACTGGAATAAAAATGAAAAATATTGATCAGTTCAGAAATTAGGGGAGAAACATTAATTTCCATGAGCGCGAAAGCTGACATTTGTTTTTGCTTCTTCTCGCACATTGCTGCTTAAAATTATACTAATAGTGGCTTGAGATAAAAATGTACCAATATTATGTGGGCAATCAAAGAGTGGGTTTGTACATATTAAAGGTGGATGCCCGATTTAAGACGGTATATGAAGTATTCATTTGATAGATTGGCCTCCACTCCAAAACCCCATCTGTAAATTCGCGCCGATATTTCAATCCGTTCGATGATAGAGAGATAAAAACGTGATTTTGTAAGCCTAAAGAGTACTGTGTAACATTAATATGGTCGACAAAATGGGGCACATTTTCGCGGCCATAACTTCCAACCAAACATCCTTTGGCTCTAAGATTTCACATGCCATGGTAAATGAGAAAAAACTATTAGTTTCTTCTGATACCAAAATGTTGCCACCTTCCGGTAAAATCGGGGGCTCTGGGGACGAGGCTATTGCGATCGGGCCAGGACCTTTAAAGAGTATTTTTATGAGACCCTTTTCCGAAATATGTTTTACCACTCATTCTACCAGGGAAATGGGGAAACCTATTTTAAATCATTAAATATAAGCATGTATTTAGATAATGAACTATTTGTATTGATAGTTGCATGCGTATTACTTGCATGAGATACCACTAATAGTGAAAGATTCATACTGTGGAAAATATTTTTTCATTTTTTTCATCAAAACAAGAAAGTGGGCAATTACAAAAAGACTGGCCAAAATATTGGTGTCAAAATCGGATACGAGAAAATAAATCCTGGGTCCATGCTCATGGATTCCACCTACCTTTAAGTTGGTATGACCAAATCTCCAAATAAAGTCGACCACACCATGACTATACAATTCTATATGGGGCATTGGGATACGGGTGTTTCCGTAAATTAGGGTACCAACTTGTGACATTTTGAGAGAAAAAAGGACAACAAAAATTTAAGGAGGATCTCAATAATTTCTTGAACAAATATATGATAATACCATTCCTCATTAAATAACAATCGAATTAGTCAAAAGTACTTTCAAAACTTAAAAATATTGCAATAAAACTGCATTCCGGTTCCCCGTGTAAATGGGACACCAAACCAATTTTCTGATTGTTTTAAAGATAATTTCATTACTATGTGATATGTATATAGGTTTTTATGTACATTTTGGTTATTTGAGGGGCACAATAATATTAATAGTACAAATGGTCATGCCTGCATATAAAACAATGTTTTTAGGCACAAGTGTAGCGGGACACCATTCGGTGTCCCGTTTACACGGGGAACCACAGATCACCACAGGATATTCAAAATTTAAAAGGTTTTAGATAAACTGTCTTTACAAACTTTGCACGATATAGCATGAATTACGTATGCAAGCAATTGCAATGCACTTTAGCATGTCAAATTACATTCGGTTTCTCAGAACAAACCATTGGTTCCCATAGTAAACGTGAAAAGCGGACACCAAAATTTTGGGTTTTGTTTACACGGGGAACCAATGAATTGCATCGATTATAACATGATCGGCTAGTTACGAAAACAGTCAGATTTATTATGTTATGAAAGCTTTATGTGTTTGCTTTATAATAAATCAGAACAATATACCATATATTTTCAAGGTTTTGGTGCGCATCAAAACCAAGAACACAATGTTTATGCCTTTTTATTTCATGTCACGGGCTCGGTGTCCCATTTACACGGGAAATGATACCTTATTTTACACATAAAATTAAATGTTAATGAGTTCAATGTTTCATATTATATAATCTGAAAATTCGATGCAAATGCTGTAATATAAAAGGGAATTTATAAGTTTGAATACATATCTTCATTGCTGTATTTAAATAAACAAAATGTCACATAGTAAACGGGACACCAAAGTCTACTGGTACCCTAATTTACGGAAACACCCCCCGGACATTTTTGATGACACTAAAACTCAAACAGTTGAAACAAAAAACATTGCAAATTACACGGATAAAACTTACCAAAGCCTGGTTGTGGTGGTGGTACTTGACCTGGATAAGGTGCCGCACCTCCCGAAGGAGGTGCATATGGTGGTGGTGCATCCGTGTAAGTTTTATTTTGAATTGGGTACGTCTTATTTTCCAATCCTGCCGATTGATGGCTCGGTGAATTCGTGGCGGAATTGGTAACTGGTGGATATGCCCCTGGAGCACTAGTATCCGGATATGGAAGTCCGCCGGACGCTGAAGGTGGATATGCTGGATCGTTAGCCGCCATATTAAGTTCCTTTTGATACCTATTATATTTTTTAATCCAATTGTGTCAACTCTATAATAATGACGGACGTGAGACCTTTAGTCTTAATGACTACTGCCTGTACATGTATAAGCTCGCCGATTTTGATCTTTGGACTTAATGGTGGCCAATAATAAATAATGTATATGTCAAAGTGTTTACTTTGGCTCAGTCACAATGACGTGATGCAAGTCGCAAGTCACTGGTTTTATCATATCATAGTCATATACCAAAGCTTAGACCTATTTAGATTATGTATATATGTAAAACTTCAGCTTGCATGATGGTGAACTTGCACAAACTCGCCTTTCGTTTATAATCGACGTTTAGGGTGAACAAAAAATAGTGTGACTCAAAGCTGGCAAAGGATTCAATGCACACTCAGAAAAATATTTTGTTGGATTTACTTTAAAAAAATATATGTGCATCTCGGTTGCCTAAGTTGATTTTATGAGTAGGTGCAACACGCATTTTCTTACTTATTGACAGAACCCATTTTATTTATGTAACAAGCATACAATGTTGTCAGTAAATTCCTCTATGCCGTTGCTTTTACTTGATTCTTTTACCTCATTTAACTCAATTTGTTAAAACTTTCATTTTACTCAATAACGCCTATGGATTTCACATAACTAAACTGTACTTGACTTGCAGCAAATGCCGACTTCACAGTTGTTGAAGAGAGGCTCTCCAAAGCTTTGGATGAACTCACTCCCGTATTATGAGGAAAACCACCTACGTGCAAATCCATCTAAGACACAGGTGTGTGCTTTCCATCTACACTGTTAGAACATTAACAAAATTAATCAAGTTGTTTAAAATTTTAAACAAACACTGTTTACCCTGGTCATCGCTCAACCTTGTTTAAAAATTAAGCAACTTGTTTAAAAATTAAACAACTTGTTTAAAAATTACACAACTTGTTTAAAAGTTTAAGCATCAGTTGTTTAAATTTTTTAAACAAGTTGTTTAATTTGACTTTTAAACAAGTGTAGCGGGAACGCGGCCCTAGTGAGCGCCCCGGAGGACTCGCAGGTAAGTTGAAAGGGGCAGAACCTTGCGTTCCTTCTGAATGACGCACGTGACTCGGTAAATCAGTTTCTCAAGTATTTTATTTATAACCAGCCTTCGCCTTGTCGTCAGATTACATCACAACGTCAAGTACCTACAACAGGATACAGC